>VWZV01001841.1:0-295270 GCA_013397155.1 Irena cyanogastra | reverse complement strand
TTTTAAATTTTAAATAAGTTTGTACCATGGGGAAAAAAGCATGGTTGCTTTCTCACTAAGTGCAGAGGTTTAAGATGGTTGCCAATACAAGTTTCCTAAAAGGGCTGTGTCTTGATTAGGCACTTGAGTATATTCTGGAAAGCCTTCCTCTCAGATATCTCGTTTATTAATTTTCTAGCATTGGAGGGAAAGACTATCATCTGCCTGCCGAGGGCCTGGCATGACCCACAGCTTCCTAACCAGGTCCTCTGAAAAGTTAATGTGTGTCCAACAATGGATGGACTTGGCTCATTCCCGCTCATGGTCATATGATAAAAGGAATTAGAAGTGGGAATGGAAGAGAAAGCCTGGATTGGTTTTGGTTTTTGTTGTTTGTTTTTTTTCTTTTCTCTCTTCAGTTTTCCTATTTGGATGTTCTTGTATATGATTGTGGCTCTCCAGAGAAGCCTCCTTTTTTAACTGCTGGGCCTATAAAGGCAGGTGTACCAGGTTTATTTGCCTTTCCACCAGAAGAGGCTATAAACCCACAAGATGGGCCTGTGGGGCAGAAACGTGGTAAGAGAAAGGTGGAATAGCTCATGGTGGATGCCGAGGTGCAGAGGAGGAGGATGGGGAGGGACATGCATGTCCCAGTGATGAAGGACTATGAGGACTAAAGGAACAGGAAATTTCTTTAATGGACAGAGAAAATAAAGGAAGGACAGAAGTGAGAGCAGGACAGGAGCAGCTGGCAGGAGAAAGGAGGCATGAGACTGCCTATGGTCAGAGCAGAAATTCTACAAACAACATTCTTGAAGTCCAAGTTTGCAGGGTTATGCTTGCTTTGACCTAAATCACATGCTGTTTCTCCATCTCTGGTATCACATGCTGTTCCTGCAAGGACCCTGAGCCAGACTCATCACCTTTGTGATGCTGCCAGGTGTGATGGAAATCCAGATGTGAACATCAGTGTAACTGTGTGCAGGCTCAGATGTAATGCCAGGGAAGCAGAACGGATCCCTCAGAGTAGGAGGGGATGATTTTGCTTTTGTGGTAACTAGTAAGTCCACCAAACAGAAAAGGCTATGCAGGCTGCTTGCCAGAGACCAGCAGCTTCCAGAGGAATGGTACCTTGGAAGATCTCAAGGGACAAGGGAAATTCATGCTGAGGCAGCTTGTGTGAAAGCACTCATTTGTCTGGCATGGAAATCCTAAATTTGTCTAGTGGGTGAACTGTGTGGATGATGGGCATTAAAGGCTTACTTATTGCTTCCCAAAATAGAGCTTTTGAGTATTCAGGCTGCACAGAGATAACAGTTCCAGGTGTAATTTCAACAGGTAACTAACTGTGTGCTTTTACTGTGACCAACACGTGGCATTCAAATATGGCCAATGCTTGGGGACTGGAAAGGAATTATGCAAAAACAAGCAGGATCCTTTTTGTGTTTCTTTTCTTTTTATTTCTTTATAAAGAAAGGAAAGGATGGGCATGCCAAACCAAAATGGCAGAATACAGACATAAGTGAGCACTGAGGCTTCTCCTTGGGGGCCATCCACAATAAACTCTTGCCTTGGTAGGGTACAGCTCCCCATCCCTCCTGCCAGGAGGAACCCAGCATGCAGCCAGCCCTTCAGCACAATCACAGCTCTTTGAAGTTAGTTTGCACAGTTTCACAATACCGTCAGCCCACATCATGGTGGGGCAGCAGCAGCTGAGGCCAGCAACATTAGCAGCAGCAACATGGGATACAGTGCACAAAAAAAAAAAGAGCAAAGAGCTTGTTTGCAAACAATTGTAGGTAACAATATAGAAAGTCCAAAGATCATCATTCTACTATAAAAATATTACACTTCATAAAACCATGTACTATAAAAAAAATCTATTCAGAAACGCTGGTAAACATAACAAATATCTGTACACTGGCTGCCCTTTTCATACAGGAAACATAGAAAGCATGAGCCTCAGAAATCATCATTTTGTAAACATGAATATGGAGCCTGTAAACAAAGTGCTAGATCATGGTTCATATTTTGTCAATTTAGTACTACCCAAGTAAATTCCTTACACACATCATCACCTAATGGCCAGACTCCACTACTGCAAGAGGAAAGAAGACTCTGAGCTCTCCCACCAGAGTCACTGAAGGTGCATATGGATTAAGGAATTAACACAGGAGAGAAGGCAGCAAGATTTGGCTCTGAGTAGCAAATCAAAAACAAACTTTTAGCTACTGGTTTTCATTTTCTGCACATCAAATGCATATTTTCCAGCCTCTCCTTTCAAAATTTTTCTTCATCAAAGAGGGCATGCATTTTCCTCATTTTCCTTTCAGGCTAAAGCATCTCTGAAAAATACGTCCATAACATCCATTTAGGAGACTTAATAGAGCACAAGTTGACTCTGTAACTATGTATACCAAAGCAAGAAGTAGTGGTTGAACAGTTCAACACTAAACATCGTGGTTTACACAATACAGGACAACAAAAAGGGCCAAAATCTTAATTTTACACTCTAAACTTCGGGCTGCAAAATATTTTCATGTGCAAGCCTTGTGATAACATGCATGATCAGATGCTGTGTGACATACATGTGTTGTCATCTAATTGTACTTGGAAATGCAAGGTCTAGGTTCACAAACATCTATGAAGAAAGTTTAGATAAAATTTGGCTCTCAGAATTACTGTAACTTTATTTACTCTGTAACATTTTTGTTGTGCGCAGGCTCTAATCCATCCTTCACCTGAATACCACGAGTTTTAGTTTGGTACACACTGAGAACCTTACTTTTAACTTCATTTTATCTTCTGAGTTTCAATTCTCATGTTTTTGCTAACTTTCAGAATAGGAGAGGGTGGACAATTGTGTGTGCCTGTGGTGGACAGACACAGAGAGAGGAGTGTGGGACTGTGTTCACACAGGACCTGAGGTACCAGAAGCAGCTTAGCTGCAGTGTTTTCAGGCAACACAAGATTTCAGGATCAGGGTCAGCTACGAGGTAAGAATATACACTTCTAAAGGAAAATGATGTATATACTTCAAAAGAGGAAAAGAAAAATGGGGTTTCACATTTTACTTTTTTTCTTTTTTAATGTATTATACTAAAGCGTCTTACTAATATTATTTTAGGCCTTTTTATTTTAATGTAAGGAATATCTGAAGGGTTGTGCTGCTTGCCTGTCTTTTAGGATTCAGATATATGGAGCTCACGTGGCTCTTGCTTAAAGGTGTCATCTCTGGATGTTCAACAAAGAAACTTTGCTTCTAAATATTTGCTTTGGCACTTTGGCACTTCTGATCCTTAGAGAGGGCTTCAAAACACCTGCCTAAAAATAATTTTCCAGTGAAAGCTACAATATATTTTCTGCTATAGTAATCTGCTGTATCTTCTGTGTTTGCCTTACTCCTTCTAGGAATCGAGAAAGCAGGCCCCAAAATCAAGAATTTCCTCTGCAAAAATGGATGATTTAAAATCAAACTGTGGGGGTTTTTTTCTATCACTTTTGTTAAGGTAGTGGCAAAAATACATACAGTCAACATTATTTCCCCATGATATGCCATCTGTGGCCCTACACCTTGTGGTTACAGGGAGTTTGTATGAACTTGTGGCCAATTTTCAGAAGCCTGGACTTGTCCTCCCTCTCTGTGCACAGGGCTTGGCACGGGGAACCTGCTGCTGTGCAAACATCACATCATTTATAGCCCTGACTCTGGGCACACCTGGGCTCTGCTCAGCATAACGCAGCAACAGAGGGACAGAGGTGACACTGAACTTGTAGCCATTCCAATGTGTTGACAGCACTGTTGGCTAAACTGATTCTGTTGCCTTCCTGCTGTCCCCAGCCGTTTGTTCTGACGCACAAACGTTTGCTTTGCCTCCTGCTGACCTGGCTAAGGGAGGTGTGAAATGACAGATGAGCAGCTGAAGTCAAGAGCAAGTGACTGCCTGCCATTTTTAGTGTCAGCACTTGCATATGCTGGCCTAAGTTCAGTAGACTAGCAGCATAAAAAACCTTTGTGCCATCCATGACTTAGGGGATGAACCAAGCCCTGCCATAATTTGTATCACAGACACACGGCAATTGCATACTTGACTGAGGTTTGGATGTATTAGAAGTACCAGAGCTGGGTACAAGTTGTTGGAGAGAGCTGAAAGGGTCTGAAAGCTGAAAAGAAAGCCCAGTATTACATGCAGGGTTAGATGAAGTACAGGAACACACAATCTGTACCTTGTAAGAGTGACATGTGATGTCATGACATCATGTCACACAAGGGGTGCTTCACTCAGCTCTCTATGTTTGGGCTATCCCCAGCACCCTGAGCTCTCAGGGAGCTGAAGATGATTTTTTTTCGGAGGAAACAAAGTCTATTCTCAGGTAGACTTCTTTTTCAAGGTAGAGATTTATAGAGATTTTTATAGAGATTTTTTCAAGGTAGAGATTTATAACAAGATGTCTGTGAGGGTCACTTGTTATTTGCTGAAATAGTTAGGCTTTATACATGCTATCTGCTGTTAAAACTTGCTTAGAAAAAGTTAAACATATTTTAAAGAAGCAAAAATTCATGAGGGGCTGGGGCAGAGGTCAGCTCTCCCTTCGAGCAGCATCTCCAGATCTCTGCCATGTAAACAAGCTGTGGTGCTGTGTAGGAACTGTGGTAATCCTTCCCATTATATTCTTCTTCAGGGCCATTTGGCTTCTTCAGAGTCCTGGAGCTGCAGAGGTGGGGTCCAGCTCTGCAAAATGTGGGGATATGCCTCCTCCTTGCTGGGCAGACACTTCTCTCCTGGACTGAACAACAAAACCTGCATGGATAGGCTCCTGTGCAACCTGCTCTGAGTGAACTTTCTTCAGCAGGGTGGTGGGACTAGATGGGCTCCAGAGGTCCCTTCCAACCCTAACCATTCTGTGACTGATTCTGAAGTGGGCCTCCAGATAAGCTGACTATGTCTGTGACAGGTACACTGGAGTATGCCTTGAACACCCATTGCACTGTGCAGCTTGATGGTTAAAAATGTAATTATATTTGTAATAGCCTAAGGCACTAGGTCACTCTATGGATTAAAAACTTGCAAGATGGTATGTTCTAATTCAAAGAGATTTTTATATTTTCAGGAGTTAAACGTAGCATTTAGTAAAAGTCTCTTAAGGTTATATAAAGAGAGAGAGAGAGAGAGAGAGAGAGAGAGAGAGAAAGAGGCTAAGCCTTTTTCAGTTTTCTCCTAGAAAAAACAAAAAAGTGCTTGTTGCTGAGCTATACCACGGCCAGGAGTCTAGAAAGGAGATGCTGGTGTAAAAGCAGCCTTTGCAGTAATGAGGCCACAGCCTAGCATCCTCTCCTGGATCCAGCTGGGCTAGGGGAAGCGGTGGGTGCTATCAGTCTGAAATAATGACTGCCAGTGGCATATTCCTCCCTCTCTGCCTCCCTTGGATTTGCAGAGAGAGAGACTTGTACTTCAGTCCAAGTGAGCTGGATCAGCAAGACTGACAGTGGAAAAGGTTTAATTGGGTTCACTTGACTGGAACAGGTCAGAAAACCCTCAGAAGGGCACCTCCCATGGCAGGGCTGCAGAAGGGAGACTGATCTGCCCTTGGACGTGCATGGGGAGGCACATCTGGGACAGAGGGGAGGCTGGATGGGGAAGTTTCTTCCACGGATGGGCACAGCCTTTTTTTCTAAACCCAGAGTAATCATTACCATTATCAATGACAGATTTCAAAGAACACTGCAGACAAAACTCTGAGTATCACCTCCACCTCTGACTACACTTCTACCTTTATTTGGGCAAGCTGGGACAATACCTTTTTTGCACATGTGTTTACATATAGACACATATGTGCACACATCTGGATGCACTGGCAATAAAATCTTAATACACAAAACCCACTATATGTATGGGCTTATAATTATTTATAGGCTTATAAAGCAATTAATGAGCATTAAGATGTATGAGTCCATATGTGTCTCTATGTTAATAGCTGGTGGGTTAGAAAGAGGAAAGTCAGGAAGAGATTAAAACCCTTAAACTTTGGGAAGAGCAGCATCCTGTAAGCTTGGCCTACAATAATATTCAGTTGAAAAAAATGCTCAAAGAATTAAGACTGAGTATATCTAGAAGGAATTAGACTTTTTCCAGTGGCTGTGAGAGAAAGCAAACTGAAGCAATGCAAGATGACCAGGAAATCTCAGAGGGAGACAAAAACTGTACATAATATTTTCAACAGTCTTTCTGCCTATATACAATACAATACAATTACTCTGACCATTAAAAATACATTTTGCTAAAACAGCACATATCAGCTGGGACCCCAGGAAATCCAGCCCTCCCTCCAGGTTGCCCTTTGCATCCTTATGCCCACCTTACCTTCTACCAGGACAGAAGTCATTTCAAGGGAAACAAGGCTGGGCCAGAGCTGTTCTGCACCAGCCAGGACATCCCTGCCAGTGGATATCCTTGTGGTGTGCTGTTAGCAGAAACGTGTGACACTTAACTTCTAACAAGCAGAACATTCTAAAGGCAGCAAAAAGCTGACACTGAGCACAGCTTAGCCAGAGGGGAGAATGTGGGCTGGTGTGTACACAAGCAGAGACACCCACCTGTGCGTTTGCACTCATCAGCCCCAGCCAATTCAGCCTCTGTCTGGTTTCACAGCACTGTTTATTTTCGAGAAGAAAAGGGCTTCAAGGAGAGCTGCTTTGCAGCGATCCTCTGTGCACAGCACATAAACTTAAACATTAAATATAAGTTTAAATTATTAGGAATAAATTTAAATTTGAAAATAGACTAATGCAAACAAACAAACTTCAGTCAACACTGAAGCAGAGATAGTTTTAGGAAAAATATTACTATAGCAAATGAAACCCCTTGGACAATCTGAGGCAGTGATCTGATAATTTCAGTTCAGCACTGAGATGCACAAACTACCCAGCAAGCAAAAATTACCATGTCTAGCATATGAAGCTCCATGTTCACATTTTTCTTTTTTTTTTTTCTCACCTGTCACAACAGAAAAAAGCCAACACAGCACAGTAGCTTTTCCCACTAAGCATCTGAGGTGACAAAATTCACTTGGAAAATAAAAATTAACAAAAGCAGTACAAAGAAGAATCCCGGTCAGCTTGTGACCACTAATAAGCCAAGATGGGTAAGAAAAGGAATAAAAAAATAGTTCACATCTGGCACCACAAACCTTGCTTGCTTTCTTTGAAACCAGGGAATGAGAAAAAAGTCTGTTTTGCAGAGACATTTCAACAAAAGTTTTCTTTCCCTGGACCTGGAAAATCCAGGTATTAGGGCACAGAATTTTTGTTTTATATGTATATAAATACACATGTACATATTCATATAAATATAAAAGCAGAGCATCCTCCCATTTCTCCTCATAATTTATTATTATTAAAGCTTGTAACAGAGTTGGCTGAACTCTTCAGAAGTGGGTACTCTCTGCACACATGTGGCATGGGGAGTTTAGCTCTGCTAGAGCAGAACACCCAGGCAGGGACATGACATGTCGGGTGATGGAGGCAGATTTGGGTGAGCAGCCAGGGGAGGGCAGGCAGCAATGGCTGGAAATGGCCTCTCTTGCTCCAGCGTGGCACCCCGGGCTGCCAGAACGGCTCTCGGGGAGCAGCCCGGGTGATGGCGTGGGAGGACGGCTGCATCGACCCACTTGGGCCCTGGGCAGCCCAGCCACCCACTGTCTTCTGCACCAGTCACTGAAGGGGGACTGTCCCCTCCTTCGAGAGGGAGTCACAGTCTGCCCCCAGCCACTTGTACACCAGTTGCCTTTGGATTATTTTGCCTACTGTCCTCAAAGCCACTCACACCTTTCCCTGCCTTTGTGCAGCTCCCCAGCCCTCTCACCTAATCCTCCCAGACCTGCTTGCTGGCCAAGACCAGACACCTTTCTCTTGCCTGATCCACAGGCTCCTACTCACACTGCTTTACACGAATGCCTTCCCACAGTCTCATCAGACTCATCATTTTCCTCAGAAGACTGAGTTTCTCAGAGGTTTTTTGCTTTCTGAGACTTTTGAGCAAGTCACAGCTGGCGGCACTGTCCTTGAAAGGCGCTAGCTTCATTCCAGAGAAGGCAGGGGCAAAGTGCAAAAGATTCCTCAAAACCAGAAGGTATTTCCACCTCCACCAGCTCTCTCTACCTCATGTTGTACAGCACTTGTTTCAGATAAGGTATTACTCATGCGTCTCTGCAGCCTTCACTCTTCCTGGGGTGAGTGGAGATCAGCAGATATCTACTGGTGACCAGGCAAGTCACTCCATCGTGATGCATGCCGGAACAGCATTCTAACCCGACGGCGTTCTTCGTAGCAAAAAGTGCTTTTCTTGAGAAACAAAACGAAAACTGTTCCCATGGAACATCTCACGGACTCAAAACTAGTTTTCTGAGGGTGGAAAGGATGGAGCTTGCCTATTTCATTTGGCTTTATCTCAGTAAAGAAACAGAGCTACTGGCAAAACTGGCACATCTTTGTGAAGTTGTTAAACTCAGGACCCTGGCTGGAATGTAAAAGAAAAGATGTAGCAAATGAGAACTTTGCCTTACACGGGCTTCTGCTAGTTTCGGCAATTTCATATGCAGGTTGTCCAAAAAAGTTCTGCTAGCCAAGTAAAGATGAATTTCTCAAATAATAAACTGTGGGTTTTCAAGGAGGCCTTTTTGGGGTACTGCTACAATCTGGTAGAGGTAAGTCTTTTCATGCCTCGCCGCTGAGCCAGATTGGAGGACAATACAGGCTCCAGCCTTGGTGCCTGAGGTGCTCGGTTTAAAGCAAAGTAAGTGGCTGCCATTGCACCCTGCAAAACAGAGAAAGAGAAAACTTTGGGCTGAAATTAATTTCTCTGATGCTTTTCCCTTCCCCTATTCAATATCCTAAAAAACTGTCACACATGCACAATTTCCATGAAATGATACCATTTAGGCTGGCAGACAGCTAGAGTTGTCTCAGATTCAAAATGGTGAAGAGCAATATGTGCCACCAGGTTATTACAATGCAACCTAAAGTTAAAACTACTGAGCAGGTGACAGTCAAAAATACAGTTAATACAGTGCCATATTAAATTTAGCCTCTGTGGCAAATAATCTTCCCAACTCCTCTATCACTTTTCAGACTATTTACACAAATGACAGCTCATTCTGCAAGCAAGGATGAGGGAAGGATGTAGGAGGGTGTAGGAGATACCTTAACCAGGTGAACATCCTGTCTGCTGAGCTGGTTTTGAGACAGGTACTCTCTGTTCACTATCCATGGATGTCTCAGGACTTGGACTGCTGTGAGGCGCTGATGAGGGTCTACATGAAGCATCTTAGACACAATGTCCTGGGTTGAAAAGGACGAAAGCAGGACAAAGGAGAAAGTAATTAATAGCTGTGCAGGTTTTACTAAGATCCTCCTGTTGGCAGTGTCACCATTAGCATGTCCAATGGAGGGAGTGATGGACTTTAGACAGGCTTTATGTTCTTTAAGTGTCAGGTCTTATCTTCAAAATTTTCAAGTGTAATGTTCAACTCTCAGCTAATAATCCAGTCAAAATATAATGTGGAGGGTATTCATCTTACTGAATGACTTTTAATTACTGGTGACCCTGTAGGAGTGATAAACACCTAGGGAGAGGATGCCATCTGGAGGCTTCTCCTCACTGACCTTCAGGCATGCTTACAAGAGAAACTTAGAGGAGAAACTCAATACAGGTAACTAAAGTTCAATTAGGTTAGTTCTACAACATCTAAACATTTTAATTTCAAAACTGGACAACTGATAAAAAAAATCCACAGTGAGGCTTATAGGCGGTGGCAGCAAGATTAATATGTTACAAGGATTGCTTGCAGTTTTGTGGTGGAAAGTATCAATGTTCATCCACTGGATCCTAACAGTTGCTAAAAATGAAATCTCTTGCAAGAGTCTTTAAAGCCTGTCAAAGCCTCTGATTAATGCTGGGCAACTGCAACTTTCCTGCCCCTTTACCTGTCTCACAGACTAGTGCACAGCTTCATGCCTGAAGATCTCAGCACCACATGATTTTTTTTCTCCTGGGGTTTTCCTTGCTTTGTGATAGATGGGCAGACTAAACTGTGAACTGTACAGGAATTAAAACTGCCTGCTCCTGGTTAACTGAGAAGCAAAAAGGTGATTCATGCATAGACTATACATCTGTGGCATTGACAAAACTACTCTTCTTTTAGAAGTGCAGTTGCGCCAAAAAAAGAGTTCTGTGTGGTGTTTAAATCTTGAGAGAAAATCTGAGAAAGAGTTCACTGACCTTTGCAGTATCAGATACTGAATCCCAGTTTCCTCCTGTAAGAGCAAATTTGCCACTGCCAATCCTGGCCAGAATCTCCTCTGGGGTGTCATCTGGTCCATTTGCAAAAGGAGTGAATCTATTTAAAAAAAAAAAAAAAAAAAAGAGAGAGATAGAGAAAAATCTATGTAATTTGCAGGTACATGATTTCTAGGTTCTAGTATTAACTGCCACTTATTACAACAGGAATTCGGTCCCAGAATGTACCACTGATACTGCTGCTTCATTTTCACTCAAACTAAACAGGCTGGTGGTTCCTCACATTGGTCTGTACAGGAAAAGAAAGATTTCTTAATTGCTTTTTAAATTTTTGTTCTGTTATAATTTTTTAAGGAAAGAAATATTCTTAGTAAAAACAGTCAGGCTTTTACCTCTTGTTTTAACTCTACTTTATTGCCAACACCTTTATTGCTAATACCAGTACCTTAGTAATAGCAAAAAAGAACAAAAATTATAAAGCAGAAGAAATACAATCTGAAACAGAAAAAAATAAAAGAAAAAAGAACCCTTTCTAATCTATTTTGCAATGCTTTGTTAACCATAACGTGCAAGTCAGTTAGGAAAAAGAAATTACCTGCAATAGGTTATTTCTTTGTCCAGCCAGTCAGAAATGACTTGTAACAAGCACCCAGCTTGTGACAAAATCAGTGTCACATGAAGAGGGTACACTTTTTGTCTTCAGAAAGTGACAAGAGGTAAGGTTTTTGCAGCTGACTAATATCTACCAGGCCAAATCTCACTGTGCAATCTTGAACAGCTGTGTAGGTTTAGAAGAAGTAGGTATTTTGGGTTTTTATATTTTTCCTTCAATCTGTCTTTTCTTCAAACTTGCCAGAGCAGTTTTTAGATTGTTAAACAGTTGGTTTGGCCACAGCTTCCTATCCCATCTGGCTTCTGGTAGCAAATTCAATTCCTCATGCAGTATTTTCTCATTTTGAAAAACATTTCAGTCTTCATAGCAGTTCAGCCCAAAGAGATATGTAATGTTATTCCAATCTACAGCTATCAGGAGGGATGCAGTAAGAGTTAAGGACTGGCAAAAACTCTGAGGTCTATCACTAGCTCCAGTAACATGATCCCTGGCTGGTGCTCTAGTCCTGGCTGTCTGAGCCCTCTCTGCTCATAGCAGTTATAGGAGGAGAAAAAAGTCCTGGATATAAATACTTGTCAGTTCCTACTAATCTCCTCTGGTGAGGAAGATCAAGACCATTCATAAATGCAGTGGTGGCACCTAAAAAAGCATTTCTCAACTGATTGTGTTACTATTATTTTCTCTGGTGTGCAGAAAAAGAGAAATAAAAGTTACTGGCACCTGTAAGTAAATTGAATATCCACTAAGTTGTGCTATTTGTATTTCTGATTCAAATATATTTGGATTTTTTTCTTCATATTCAATAAAGAAGCATTTTGAATATAATCAACCAAACAAATGTAACTGTGGGTAATGTGTTAATTTTATTTTACTGATTCTGGCTGTGTAGCAGCCTAGGGCATCAGCCAAACAGAAACAGGTTCTTGGAGATCCAGCAGACTGGGAGACTTCCTCAGAAAGTCTTGATATATTTCAGCTGACCTTGAACACATTTGTAATCAAGAATAAAACAGATGAGGTAGAGACCCTTGGCACCTTTTCTACAATCCACAAGTAACAGAAAGTCAGAGTCCCAATCTTTGTTTTCTGTATAAAATCTAGGAATGAATCCAATCTTCTTGTCACAGGTGAATGATCATGAAACAGATTAAACAGTTTAGAGAGGTCACTGAAAAGCTGCAAGCTGTGCTTAGGTGTGATAAATGTGCATATACCATAGTCTGAGAAATGCAGTTCAGAGCCTGGTAACTCTAGATTGGGTCTGCACATTTTGTTCCAATCATCCCAGCACATCTTATTCCTATCCTTCACTGCTTATTTCAATCTATGTCTTTCCCTGGATCTTCTTGTGTTAATATTTCATTATAATCAACACATTGGTAGGGGTACTTTTGCCAAGTACCTCTCGAAAGTTTCTGCTGCCTGTTGCTATTCTTGCTGATATTTCAGTTTACTTTCTAAATCCCATTTTTTAAACAGCATCTGAAAACCATGTTTGGGTGGGTTTTTTTAGCTTTTAGAGATGTTCAGACACTTCAATAACAATAACAGATGAAGAATAATGAAGCTGAAGAGAATAGATGTATCAATGGAATGAATTAACATTCTTCCACAAATAAGATGAATATTATGACACTCTTCATACTCCTATGCACCTCTCCTAATGGAAAACTTTCCCACTGCTAAAGTCATGAGTGAGCCCTTTAGGAGTCTAGGTCTCAGTGCATACAGGCACTTTCCATTAAAAACCTAAACAATTTGTCAAGTGTCAGAGATATTTATGCATTCTAGAAAAAACCTTATTCTAATTCTAAGTCTTGACATCTATTTTCTTGCTTTATATTACTGAACATGCCTCTCAAGGAGGCCAGAATCCCTGTCTGTGACTCCTTTTAGGCTTAATCAGTGCCGAGCCCACTGGAGACTGCTGGTCTAGGAGATCCTTGTCACTCACCCTGCCAACATGGTGTACAGCAGGATCCCCAGGCTCCAAATGTCACAGGCTGCATCATAACCTTGGCGTTTAAGGACCTGTGGGAAAGACAGAGATGAAAATAGGTTAATCTGCATTCTGAATTTTTAGCGTCCGATCTACAAAAAGCACTGATTAGTGGTTGTGTTGCTGACATTCCCGGGGCTTGGCTGCATATCTGCCTTGAACAGGTGGCTGCCTTGGGATCAAAATGCCCAGTAGTGCTATGGAGCAAGGCAAAGCCCAGGCTAAAATGAGCTGGTTATTCTCAGCACATCTTTCCCCTTCGCAGTGAGAGAGATGAGTACAGTTTGTTGGAACCTGGGAGTCTGAGAGCTCTTCTGACCATCCAACACACAGCAAAGCAGAACAATATTTCACTGTTTTAAAATGTTTCATAAAAAAAAAGGCTCATTAATAATTTGAAATATGCCCTCCTAACATAAAAGTTACCAACAACACTGTGGATGCATCATAGGGCTAAATGACAGCGATACATATTCCAACTGAGCTCAGTCTGGGTTTGATACAACAAATGGATGCACACTGAAGCATATCTAATGTCAGACTAATGAAGATGCATGCTAAAAGGCTTCTCTTACTTCTATAGAAAGAAAAGTGGGCACATTTAGACCGGAGTTAACAGCAGGCTAAAACTTGACCCCCTTTTCCCATGGGGCAAACAAGACCCATGGTAGTCAGCAGAGATCTGACCAGCAGGTTCAGTACTGATACAGGGTGGTTAGGTGTAGCAGTAAGGGAGAAGTCCCGATTTCATTTGCACACTAAAGAAATGCCTATTGGTCCAAGTGAAAGTGAACTCATCATCTAAGCTCAGGGACCAGCTCCATATCTTCCCACAAAAGCAAACTACCCTCTGTTTATTCAGTTCTGACACACAAGGAGTTTTGTCCTCTTTAGATGGACCCGTAGATATATCTTTTTGCAAAGCACATGAAAAAGGAATGTACAAATTCAGCAAGTCTTTCTCTGACCTGCTGCCTTATTACCCACAAGTGATTTAAGTATCTAATGTCTATCACAGAAAAGACCAAATTCTGCTTAGGAAAAACAGTTTGAGAAAATGTTGCCTTGACAGATTTTATAAATGATAAGTGGCAAAGCAACCATCTGCCAGGTATGCTGCTGAGCGAACATTTGCTACCTGGGAAAAAACCCAACAAGCCAAAAAAACTCCCATAGCAACAAAACCACAGAAAAAGCCACAGTTCCTCCTGTTGACAAAGTTGGTAAAATTGTGCTTCTGCCTCTCTCTTCTGCACAAAAGATACAGGTTTTCTGTCTGATTTATTTATTTCTGTTTCTTTAGTTCCTGCATTCATTCTCTCCCTATTAATGTTAGTTTTTATGGGAAAAACTTCTTTGCTATCTGACAAACTCAGTTGCTTCTGGCTTCACCCGTGAGACTCAATACCCAACATTTATCTTTTGCTGTGGTCCTTCTCATTGCACTTTGAACACTTACAATTTCACTCCTTCCCTGTTTTCCTCCAATAACCAAGGACAATCAAGTCCAATGTAAGTGACAGACACACGGGGCAGTGATGATACTTAGTGGAGTGGGTTAATAAGCAAGTGGTTACACAACCCCAAAATTATGAGGTCACTTCCAGGACTTAGTGGGATCTGAAATAGAGGCAAAAACTTGTTCTTAGTGCCACACCATAGCAGGACGTTGTGGGGATAATGGGTATCCTGGAGATAATGATACCCTGGGTTCATCCAATTCTGAGAATAGCTCAGATCTTTGTCCAACTCCCTTTAATTTCTGTAGGCTTAGACTTACTGGGTTAACAGTGTTTCAAATTGAGGTTTTTCTCAGCTGTAACAAGCAGGGGTGCAAATGGGTACAAAATCAAATAAAACCCCTCATAATTTCAAATCACAAAGCAGTAGTTCTTCACAAATTCTGTAGAAACCTGCGGAATAAAATATTTTTACTTTATCCAGAAGCTCCCTACTGCACCAGTAGTACAAGAGCCTGGCTCTTCCTTCCTCGCATGCAGCACGACTCGCACTAGGTGGCAGCGTGCCTCTTTCAGATAGCCTTCATCTTTGCTCTTGCTATCACCTAAACCCCAAATTAACTGTTTCCAAAATAAAGGAGATCCAGGTGGGCAAACACGTCCTCCTTCTGCCGTCACCGCCCTCTTTGTCACCAGCTCAGCACACTTTCTGCCTCCTTAATTAGTTTCACAAGCACGTGGCAGACGTTGCAGTCGGACTCAAACAGGGAAGGTGAAAGTCAAATCTAGTCTGGAGGGCAGCATTATATCACAGGTAAAACGTAAAAGCACTTAAGCCTTTATGTAAGCTCTCTGCCAGTTCTGGTAATGTTTCAATTAATCTCCAATGTCTCCTGCATTAGCAGGACCTTTCTTACTCATCACAAATGTCTGGGAGCGTGAGTTCTTTCAGTTCAAATCAGGAGAGTCTGATAATGAAAAGAGAAGAGCCCATCATGAAAAATAGCTACACCTATTTTAAGCAACTTGTACCTTGGAGGAAATCTG
This sequence comes from Irena cyanogastra, assembly GCA_013397155.1. NCBI lineage: Eukaryota > Metazoa > Chordata > Aves > Passeriformes > Irenidae > Irena > Irena cyanogastra. The sequence continues at coordinate 279,877 of VWZV01001841.1, read as the reverse complement.
AGTGATTCAAATCTTGCAAACATGATTTTTTTTTTTTGTGGTTTAGAAATTGAATGGCTGTGGTGCCACAGAACTTTATCAATCTACTTTGATAATTTTAATCAGATCATTCCCATTTCTAAAATGGAAGCCTAACCAAACCACAATAAAAACCCTAAACCAATCCATCTTGGCAATGGAAGGTTTTTTTTTCTGAAGAAAATCTGTTTTGAATTTGTACTGCCTCGGCAATGGTCTCTACATAACAAATTCTCCTCCTGATGATGGAAGGCTGTGATTCCTGTAACTTCTTGTATCATGAAAGGATCCTGTAGAGAAAGGTCATCCTATTTTTTTCTTCCCAGTCACGGATGAACAGTGCATGGGAGAAAGAGAAGACTTAGGGAGAAGAAAAGATTGCTAGATGATACCAGCTGGTGTTTGATAGTAGAGAACAGATGAAGTAGTGAAAGACAGTAGTTTTTTGTTTTTCTTATAAGGCAAAGGAAGACACACATTTGAAGTGGTGTATTGCAAGTACTAAAATTTTTGATTTTCATCACTCCAAGAAATGGGTAATTGCCCAAGAAATTAACTTCTTGCTCCTTCATTGGAGGTAACAGATATGAACATCTCATGGATCAAACACAGCAAAGAGCCCGAGCCATGGCACAGCTGTCTGACCCAAGGCGACTCCTGCAGGGCTGCATGAAATGAGCAGCACTTGCCAGTGATGCAGAGCCACCTCTCCTGTGCTTGGGACAAGCTGTTTGGTCTTCCTCCACCTCCCTGTCTGTAAAAATAAGAAAGCATTTCCTACATCCCCCAGAACAGGGGTGCATTGGTACTAAGAAAGCCCAAGAGGAGAGATGTTTCTTTAGCTCAGTGAAGTCAACAATAAAGCTCTCACTGATTTCAGTAAGGATTTTGTGCAAGGATTTTTCTTTCCAGTTTTATCACAGAATCATGGTTAAGGAATGGTTAAGGTTGGAAGGGTCACATAGTTCAGCCTCCCTGCTCAAGCAGGCTCCCCTAGAACACTCAGGATTGTGTCCAGATGGCTTTTGGATATCTCCAGAGAAGGAGACTCCACAACGTCTCTGGGCGACCTGACATCAAGATTTCCCTCTTAAGCCTTAATCCTGTTCTGCTGCAGTGCACTTGAGTGAAAGCAGTCTGATCAGAATCAGCTAGAGAAAATAAACATATTTATCCCAGTAACGAGCCAAAGCATTGTTGCACCAGTCCAAGACAGACACCAGCTTCTGTCAGGAGAAAAACAACTGCCGTGACAGGACCAGGAATAGGAAAGTTATGGTAATAGAGGCTGTGCAAGTGCCAGTAGCCCAGTTTCTGCCTTGTTCCTCTCGTAAAGGCAGCAGGGCAGGAAGGACTGCTTCCTAGGACACACTTACTGCTGCAGGCTTTGAAATGTGATCCTACCTCAGGAGCGACAAAGTTGGCTGTGTAGCAGGGAGTCATGAGCAGCCCGTTCTCCGCCCTGAGCTGCTTGGCAAACCCAAAGTCACAGATCCTGATAGAGTCTGGGTTTCCTGACTCATCCATGTAGAGGATATTACTTGGCTTGAGATCTCGGTGCACGACCTTAAGAAAGAACAGTGAGAAACAAGTGAGAAGAGGAGGTCAGGGAGCACTGGGGCTTGGCTGCCATTTCTGGTCTGCCGGTTGAGGTAGGTCAAGAGCTCATGCCGAAAATATTTCAGTTTTGGAAAAGAAGTTACTTAAAAGCCTTGGACAAATGAAGGAAAAAAACCAAACCATTAAAGCCTGTTAAAATGAGAGACAAAATGTTTTACAGCCTCTGCAGGTGTGTTAACATGGAGCTGCTACTCTAAGAGGAGACAACTTCCTGAGGGTGGCCGAAGTGGGCTGTTGTACAAACATCTTGGTGGCAGAATCTCCTGGAGCTTGATGGCCCTGAATACTCAGCTGAAAGATGAAGAATAAATCACATCATGGGAGGAAAGTGTGTAAGGGTCTTCTCCTAGTTGTCCCTGTGAGTGGCTCACATCTGAAAGGAGGGATAAATTTCTTTACTAATTTCACACAATTTCTAATTTCCTAATTCACACAATTTCATGTGACTGTGTGTTTTACCAGACACACTGAATTTCAGTGGCAGGAAAACAGCCTTTATTTGTTACAGCAAGACTGAAAAATTACCATGAAAGCATAGAAGCCAAAGCACAAAATGCACTTTGTTTTAACCATGAAGCAGGAAAAGCAGTAAATATTTGACTAGTTATCCAAACTGCTTGTCCCTGAAATGCAGAAAAGGAGAGATTTCCAAACTGTTGTATATAAAGAACTTAGACTTTAAAAGTCAGACTTTAACAGTGTGTCAGAAGTTTTTCCATCAGCTGCTCAAACTGTCACTTCATTCGGAGTACTGAGCATTTGATTTTCTACCTATCTGCTGATTCAGCTACCCTATCTGAAGCGTTGCTAAAAGTTCAGGTCCTGCAATAATGATTGTGATAAAAAGTCAACAACTAATATCTCAAGAAAGTACACGAACTTGAAAATCACTGTAGTGTGGGAAGGAAGATACTACTTTGACATGCTTCAGTTCAGTGGAAAATGAATAAAAAGCCAATGACCCTATTTCACAAACCAAATGTAATTATAAATATGGAGGTAAGGTTTTTTTTAGGGGGTGGGAAACATATTTACATTTCAGAGGAGCAAAATCACGACTATTTGCAATTACAAGAAGTTGAATTTTAAGAAAGTTGATGCAGCTAAGCCAAAAAAGGAGCGCTTACGCCCTGAGAGTGTAGGTAGTCCACAGTCCTGGTGATGGTGCACAGCACAGCGCTGGCCTCCCGCTCGGAGAAACACTTCTGCCGCAGGATGCGGTCCAGCAGCTCGCCTCCCCGCATCAGCTCCATCACCAGGTACACGAATTTCCCATCATCATAGACCTGCAACAGCGACACAGTAAATACATGTCTTGGACCCATCAACTTGGTAAAGGCTGGTCCTGCAATCACAGTGCTGGCTTGCTTGTGCGTGAAGCTGCGAGAAGAAAATATCAGCAAATGTGAGGGAAATGGGCTTTTTACGCTCAACAACTAAAAAGAAAACTTTATAAAGTGACTTAAATCATCACTTTTTTAAGGTGTCTGTAGCAGCTTGCTGATTTGTCCACACAGAAATGTAACTTTCCTGGTTTTCTATCATGTCAACAGAGCAGGCTCAGCTGTTAAAAACAGCACCACTCCACACAGCTTCAAATGTCTGCTGGCTCTCACTCAAGCATTCTTCTCAGTAGTGTTCTGTCTTGCCACTTCCACAGGGTAACCTTTGCCATTTCAAATGTCAATATTTCCCTTCGACTCATGATCAGCTAAAAAGCTGTATTATACTGCTGGCCAACACTTGTATCCAATGATATTAAACAGTTTATATTTGCAATTCTGGTGAATATATTGTTGATACCAGCTGCAAGACATATTTACATTCAAAGTCAATGGCAGTTGGTAAAAGACATTTTATCATTTAAATTGGAGGACAACCATTTTCATGTCATCCTCCTTTATCTGGACTGCAATAATAGACAGTGTTATAGTCATCAATGCTAAATGTTTTTGAAAAGGAATATAAAAACTTATTTTTGCACAGATTTTGAGATATTCTTTAATGCTTAGGCATTAGGTGAGACCTTCCTGAGGGCATGTGATTAGGACATTCTTATATACTCTCTAAGGTCTAAACCATAATGTACTGGCCACTGACACAAGCAGGATTTTGTTCTGTAAACTCTGAATTTGACATGGTGTGGACAATCTTAGGTGAGACTTCAGGCAGCTAAAGTAAAACACCTCTGACTAAAGGCCATTACTTCATTTCAGCATGGTGAAGGATTATTTTTCATACGAAATGCTGAAGAAAAACACCTTAATGACTTATCAGGCTGCTGGAGTACAAGGCCCTGGTATTAAAACACTACTGGGGGAAATCCTAGTGACTCTGTGAGCTCTCCTCTTCGCAGCAAAGCAGATATCACAGGCTGCATGGGAATGGCTGCTGCTTGATACAGATCATCCCCCTGCCCATCAGCACCACTGTGTGTATTCAGCAGTGCCCCAAAACACCCAGCTAAGGAGATCTCCTTTTAAATAGTGCTGCAAACCCAAACCCATTTTTCCATTCTCCAGCACTGTGCCCCTTTGGTTTTATTTATAGTTTGTTACACAGTAACTGGGGAATGCATGTAACTGGGGAAGTCATGTAAAGCTGGTGTTCCGGAGCAGCTCCTGGGATTTCGCGTCCCGTCCGGTTAGCTCTTGCTCTGATCCAGCTTTATGGGTACTTCTCTGTACCTCCTCTGGTTTCGTGGGTCTTAGCCCTGGCAGAAGTGTGGCAGTGGCAAGGAACGAAGAGAGGACTTTTGGGGGAGTAACTTTGGTTCATTGGTCCAGATCAAAAGCCCCCACAAAAGAGAGGTCTCTCCTCCGTGCAGCACCTTTTAAACGGGGTGGAGACAGGGGAGGGATACAGACATGGGAACATCAAGGATAGGGGTGGGAGAAACTGGGAACCTGGCCAATCACTCGACAGCTTCCGTGCAATGTACCAGACACCAGGGCAGGGCTGACAGAGAGACAGCAAGACTCCAAGCCTATGAGGAATACAGCCATGACCCAGGGGAAACCGGATAAACCCAAAACCACACCACAGCAATCATGTTTTTCTCCTTGATTTCAGTGGGTCTGGTTATAGCTCAGACCTTCAACCGAAGAATTTTCCAGACATGGACTAATAAGTGAGCTGGACTAGAAGGTGAAAATCATTTAATGCTGAAGTGTTCAAAGACTACTCACATCTTTAAGAGTAATGATGTTTGGATGCTGTCCATATCGCAAGAGTATCTCAATTTCTTCAGAGGGGTCTCTCTTGCTCTTATCAATTATCTGGAATAAATGAAGGACACTGTAGTCAAAAACCAGCTAGCAGCACTAAGCACAAACCAACCAATTCCTACAGTTTAAACAAATTACTATTCAAAATTCTTCTATTGATCATTATTCTAGGAGAGGACAGCTCAAACCACGCACAAATGAGAGCCGTGCTGACTGTCTGCCAAAGCCAGATGGAGCAATAATTAGTTTACATTCTGGAGGCGTAGGCCCTCTTTTTGATGCCCACAGTTCTGTTTACCCATAAATAATGGCAGTTACAAGGAGGGTCATTTAGAAATCGAACAACATTGAGAGTTTTAAAATAATCATAGTTTTAAAATTACCTCTTTGATATAAAAAAATTGATAGAATCGTAATATTGGCATATGCTTGCATATATGCTGATAAATTAATAGAAATTAATTGTCATATGCATTTGTCAGAAATTAAAATGTATGGACATTTACTGTCAGGGGAGATTTGAATTGAAACTATTGGTTATCATTTGTCTCTTTGGGCCGAGCTGTTGTAGTGAACAACAGAGTGACCAGACATTGTATTTGGCCATGTAACCAAACCCTCTACCCACTCCTAACGTGGAAAGAAACTGCTTCACAGATCACTTTTATGTAGTCAGCATCTTTTGCCTTACTAGAAAATATAGTAAGACGTGCAAACTTTTTAGTTTTGTAGCAGCAGCTTTTAGAAAAATATGACACCTGCTACTTTGAGAGCATCACTGCATGGAAAGCCAGCTCTCAGGAGAGCACTGACTTCTCCTCAGTGATTCTGGTACCTATATTTGGCATGTCAGGCAAAGAGCTTTAGTCATTGTCCAGCTGAGAGCACTGATTAATGTTTCTCACTTTGAAGATTTAAATGATAAATATGGAACAAAAAAATCATCTTAAGGGAAATCTCTGCATTTTGGAATCTCAAAAGTAACTGCACAGGAGATGGTGAAAGACTCATTCTAGTAGACACTCATTAGGAGTACACTATTTTGCCTCTATTTCTTATTGCTAGAAAACAACAGCAGTGCTTTTAAATAAAGGTTTACCAAAGTGGAATTGGTGGCACTTTCAGAGAATAATTTCCACTATTGCCTTGGATTTCAAGGCTTCCAAACTTATATGTGGTTAGTTCTCTCCAAGAACTAGGCACAGATTTTAAATTATGATGTTAGCAGGGAAAAAAGAGCTTTTTGAAAACCTCTTTTGCTAATGAGGACAAATGCCTGCTTGCTTTTTTATAAAATGCATGCATTTTTCACGGTTTATTTATGGTGATACAAATTCAAGTACATGAGTAGAATCTTATGCATTAGCCATAATAATGCATAATTGAATATAAATCAGAGGTTTCACAGTCATCATGACTGGCACGTATGCGTAGAGATAATGATGGTCAGTAATTGTCCATGGCTCAGGTATGCCTCAGAAGCCATATCAGTGATTTAATTCTGAATTACAAGAAGTGTGACAAATGAAAGTGCAACAGGCAGCTGATGCAGGTAAATGGCTGTTGTCCACATTTGAATAAATAAAGGAAAACCTCAAGAATTATTGAATGCAGGCATAGGTGAATGAAATAAAAATTTCTGCTATTGTTCTCCCTGTTTAGCTGAGACATTATCAAGCAGCCAACGAAGCCCCGATCAACTGACTCCATGTGAGTACAGCCCCAATGGCTGAACGTGTCCCACTCAACCACTAAGCCTAACATACAAAAAGATCCTCAGGGCCACCTTCTTGGCTACACTGATAAACCTCTTGTGAGTTACTGGAGTAACACATGTGCCCCTGATAGCATCTGCCTGCCATGTACAAACCAGCAGAACTGACTGTGGCAAATATCACCACCAGTGTGTAGTACCACTACCACTATGCTCCTGTAGCAAGCTATATATTCCAGATTCCTTTTCTGTTGCAGTTGCCTGTGAAAGGAAATATCCAGAGCTGTGGAAAACTTTAAGTGACTATTAATAATGCAGGACTGTAAATGCATATATATGGCCTAAAAAAAATCCAGACCAAAAATAGTCTCTGCTATTGACAAAACCAAAACCAACATAACCTGAAGCACTCTGCTACTGATGTAGTAGTAACAGCAGCAGATGACATTTAATGCTTCTAATTCACAATATGCTATGTAAATACAAATTGCAAGGCAGTCCCACTAAATATGCATGCTTTTTGTTTTAATGTGTGTGCAACCTGCAATGCACTGATTACATGGACAAGCTGCCCCAAACCGCACCACAAATCACTGTCAGAGCTGTGAAGGGACCTGCAAAATTACTCTCAGACCCTGGGCAGTCTAATTGGACAGACCAGAACCATTTTTCTCCTCCACAGCAAGAGACTGTCACCCAGACAGTGTCTCTCTTCAGTGTGCCTGTGACACTTGGCCCATGACAGCTAAAGGGGCAGAGGAGGTGTCTGCTGCAACTTCACCAGAAATCCCTCTGCAGCTCAGACTGGCTGCAGTATGCACAGTTTCTTTATTTGTATGTTGCAATGGCTGCAGCAGTCCATTAAATAAGCCCCACAGCTCCACTGTGATACTCAGTTCTCCTGATCTTCCATTTCACAAAGCCATAGAATCATTTAGGTTGGAAAAGATCTGTTGGGATCATCAAGTCCAACAATTAACCCAGCATTGCCAAGTCCATCACAAAACCAAAGTGTCTTATCTACATGTCTCTTAAATGCCTCCAGGGATGGTGACTTCACCATTTCCCCGGGCAGCGTGTGCAGTGATTTACAACACTTTCAGAGAGGGTTTTGGTGTGCTGTTAAATCCACCCAGAATTTCCTGTGGTAAAAAAGAGCATTTGCCACCTCGGTCCATGTTTCCTCTGAGACACTGTACTGTGCATGAATACAAACTCTTCTCTGTTCTTCTCTGGGAGAGCCCCAGTAGGAGTACCTCCTGCAGCTCTTCTCAGGCAAGCAATGATGTCTTTTCTTTAGAAAATTCATTCTGATTTGAATTCAACTAAAATGTACATATAAACTCTCTCTATTACAGAATTAAGGAAAGATCTCAGCTACTAGTCCTGAGAACTTGAGTAATATGTCATGATGCTATTTCTCTATTTCTCTCTTTAGATGTGACCAACTCAAAAAGCCACCATAACGTATAAGCAACTTCACTGAAAATGTAACATGAGCTCCACTGTACCTTGGCCCAGAAGAGCTATGATGCACAAGGGTCGTCCATTGCCCTTCAGAAGAAAAAGAAACTGAGCCATACAGCAAATAGACATTTTTCTGTGCATTGGACACCCAGGGATTGTTCAGGAACTCGTCTGTGTCAAACAGTGTATGAAGGAATTTCAGAGCAAAATGGGCTCAGCACAGTCAATAGTGTCCTTTGTTCTGATAGGGGATTTGTTTGTTCTTTAACTATCGCATCCTTTGTGTGACTGACTGACTAAATGAAAGGAAAAGGTGCATTTTCTTTCCTCAGTGGGATTTCAGGTAATAACCTCATGATATTTTAAAATGAGTCAAGCTCTTTTAAAGGACAACACTGAACACTTTCTCTATTAAGGAAGAAAGGACAGAATATTTTCAAAATCCCAATTAACACATCTGTCCAGTTTTTACAAGTCCTTCTATAAGTCTTCTGCATGGAAAAAATAATCTAATTCTCCTTTACTAATGGGTTTTCAATGGTTTTAGGCTTGCCTGAGCAGACTAATGAGTATAAAAAAGAGTATCAATAAAATTCTGTGTGGGTAAAGCCTTGCTGAAATTGGCACAGCACCTAAACAGACAATATATATATTTGCTTGTTGCCTTTTTGTGAAGGTATTTGCATGCTTCCAACTGTGTAGATAAATCTCTTCTTCTGGACCTAGTTATGCCATCAGCAGATGTTGGAGCCTTCAGCTGTTTGATACCACCCACCAGCTGGGACTTACAGCCCTGCCAATGAAAGGGGATGTGTGAGCACTCCCTAATCCACTTTCAGTGAACCAGCCCTGCTAATACAAATTGCCTTTTCCAACACCAAAATTAACTCAAATGAGTGTGCACGAGAAGAATGGAGAATGGCTGTGTTTCTCATGTGGAGCTCTCCATCATTACAGTTGTGAGACTGGAAAAAGGCAAGAGGTGGGAGGAGACATTTAACTGCCTTTGCTGTCTGGAAAATGAACAGCCTAAAAGAAAAGGTGAGAGAGAAGCAAGATGAGAAAAAGGAAAGAAAAGAAACATGAGATGCACTGATGGGAAGAACAGTGATAAAAGCCTGAGGAGAAAGGATGGGCTCTGGCCAGGCTATGCTCGAGCTAGCAGTAAGGAAACTGCTCTGTTGGGTCTTTCTGTGCTGGGGAGAAAGGACCCTGTGCATCTTTAATGACCAAACAAAACTGTACTAAAACATTTGCTTGGCTCTGACTTGATTTTTCTCTTTAAGTGGAACAGGGCTCAAAAGCTGACGATGTCAGCTGAAATGGGTGATGGTAGCCACATCCCTTCCTGGGGAAGCTGAATGCACCCAGCACTGTCACAGCAGTTTAACCCTTACCACCACGTGGTGTATGCCATGACCATGGACTGCAGCAAAACTCCATTTTTATTTATAGATGTATTCCACAACAAAACCCACAAACATGGGGAAGCATTGAAGGTACACCCTGTGGCACAGGAACAGATAAAACGTTGGCTGAGGAGCTTTGGATTAGGAGTTTTGGGGGGTCATACTGCAGAGGCATAAGGCATAGCTCTTTTTGCCCCCAGTCCCAAATAGGATCAGTCTCTGCCTTGCCTTCAACTGCCCCGAGTGACCTTTCCTGGCAGCTGAAACTGAGATACCAGAACTGGGGCAGCTGAGCTACTGGTACAGTCCCAATCTGCTGCTCCAGCTGCAGCAACACCAAGTCCAGCAGAAGGCAGGGCAGACCCCTGGGCACTGTCATACCTTGTACAGCCACACCTGAGGCTACCAGTGTGTTTAGGCAGTGGGATGATGTAAAGCTCCTTTTGACCAGCACTAGGGAACTTTGAATGGCTTTGTGAAAGATGCATGGAGGAGGAAGAGAGTTTTACATGCTTTTTAAAGCTGCTTTATTTTCTGTTATATACAGCTTTTTCTATAGTCTGTTTGGAGAGTAAGCATGGGTTAATCTCCTTTAAGAACAGATCCATTATATAGTGTGATGTGATAGTTTCTGTAAAAATCCTTTCCTTTTCTGGGAAAGGAGGGATGAGCAAAAGGAAAATTAATTTTGTGTCCCTTTGCACATTATATCTATGTTGTGATGTATTTGAAAATTCAGGGCACCACTAGTGGAACTGACTATAGGTGGGATTTGCTTCTCTTCTGAAAAAAGCAGGTGTGACAGCACACAGATTTTAACCTGACAGTTTAATCTACAATACTAATTCCAACAAAAGTGTCACAGAGAGAGAGTTCTGCAGTTCTGTGCTGCTGGAAAATGTACAGGTTTCCATTTCAGTAATACTTCCTTCTAAAAATAAGGTCTGTTCATGCCAAGCATCTGTTTTAATTTGGTTCCTTTTTTGATGTCAAATAACTCAAGCTGGATGAAAATCACTGCAGAAAGGCTAATATTATTTAAAAGAACATGGTATAATTTTAAATTTTAGAGGTCTCCAAGGAGAACTTTTCCAAGCCTAATAGTTTCTGAGGGACTATTTGCTGTGCTATTAGTTTTGATTAGCTTCAGAAATTCATTCCCTTTATCCATGCTTAAATCTTTCAGGAAAATAGTGAAAAATGGCTATTAGAAGAAACAGACCTAATTAGAAATACTTTTCTGAAATAAGGACTGCCCATCTGACCAAGCTGTGCAGGTGAGACATTAAACATTTCTGCACATAGAGCACGCCCACTTGCTGACACTGTTTGCTGACTTAGCACTCCTAAGCTGTCAGCTGGAACTGTTAATTAACTGCTCTTGTTAATTAGCACTTATACAGTAGCACATATTTTCTAAGCAGAGCAGAAACATTAACAAATTTATTTCAATAGTACCCGTGAAACAGAAAATCTCATTTTAGGGAGAAGTTTTGGAAGCAGAATAGTTTGGTGGGAAAGGCTCTGCACTGTGTTTCAGTCTGCTCTGCTCAGAACACATCCTTGGATCAGACTGATGAGTTTTCAGTCCATAAAATAACTGCAATTCTGCTCTCACCTTCTACAGAAAGATTCAGAGATGGAAACCAGTGAATCATATTCAGAACTTAAAAAGGGGAAAAATTATTACATTGGTATGGAAGACAAATGCAAGAAACATAGTTTGAATGGCCCCAGAAGAGAAACAGAGGCACAAAGGACCAAATTCTGTCCAAAATACTTCAGGTATTTGGCAAGCAAATTAGCGAAGAGAAACATGGTATTATTAAGCTGTAGAAAAACTGCTGCCTGATCCTGGGTCTCAGAAAAGATCTAGAGTTAGCAGAGAGAAATACCACATTCTCACATTCTTCAGAGGTTCAGCCATGCCAAGGAAAGAGACGCTAAGAGCTTTGTGACGAAATGGGAAGGAGGCTGCAGGAATCCTTAAACCAGAGATGTACAACCACTACACATTTAAGATTTGCTTTGAAGCTGAGATTAAGAGGTGGCCTGCACACACTTCTGTATTTCTACCTGCTCTCTCTGATTATTTTGTTAAGGATTTAAGCAATGCTTTGACCTCATTTACCCCAAAAGCCAGCAATGGCTCTTGCTGCTAGAAACAAGCTGGATACCTGTAGAAATGCTCAAGCCACTCCTGCCTCTCTGCCCTGCCTTTTCCCACATCCTTCCAGCAAAGCCCAGCACTCTGTACTGGCCTAGCCTTTCTGAAGCTGTAGCTGCAGGGCTCTACCTATTCAAGCAGTGTCTCCTTGGAGAACTGACTTAATTCTATGGGGAGACTATCTGGCAGAAAGCATGGGCTCACAGAATATGCTGTGTTGGAAGGGACCCATCAGGATCATTGAGTCCAACTCCTATCTGAACACACTCAAAACAACAGAAAAGGGAGACCCAATGAAGTTTTGCAGGTATTCTGGAAAACCCAAATCTTATCAAATGAGGACACCATTATGTTGCCTCCTGTTATGCTGAGTGTACAGAATGACCCTGGTCCAGGGTGGAGGTCAGGCCCTTTGATTAAGTTTTTGAAATGGGAAAACCAAGAAGGCCTTCAAAAACACTCTCACAGATTAGATGTAGGATCCTCATAGACAACAATAATCTATCACCCTTTGCTGCTTCATTCATTTTACTGTAAATAATTTTCCATCATATCTAGAGGACACCCTCCAGCTGTTTGCAATCACTCTAGCATGGTAACTAGCCCTGATTAGGGCCATTAATGCTGGTTTCTTTACAGAGCACTCTAGAAAACAGCCCTCCCTTATGCCAGTTTGGAGAAAGACAAAGATTTGTGCTTAAATCTGCTCTTAAAGCCTGTATCTCCTAAATGGCACACTATAGGCTACCAAATTTGGTGCCCCATTGCCAAAAAGCTTGAGTACGGTTCAGACACTCAAAACCATCTCTTACCTAAGTGTCTGGGCCATGTTATTTCCTGATGCCCAGCTTGATAAACCAAATTTCATGGGAAAACCTGATAAATGTTCTCTGTAGTTCATCAAGGTAAGAAGGGGTCTTGTACCTCTGACCCTGCATTTTATAAGGCTCTATTTCCACTAATATTACAAATCCAACTGCTTGGCATGTGGAGGGGAAGACATCCCGGTCATTTCCTTGAAGAGTTTGCTTTACCAACTGCTCTCACAATCAGACTTTTTTCCCCTGAAACTCTCTTTTTTAGCTTCAAGACGTTCTGTCTTCTCTTGCTGTCTTTAGCAGCCAAATGGTTGTCATCCATCATTTATATCACCTTGGAGATATTTATAGATTTTGATCGCATCCCACGGAGCTCGTGTCTGTCTTACATCACACATATTTGTAGCTCTCTTGATAGAGCTTGCCTTGTAATCCTTGCATATTTTCTGCTATAGATTTTCTCTAATTTACTGATATTCTATCTTAAACCATAGATATCTCAAAAGAGCACATGATCTCACAGGGTTTAGGATTCCTACTCAGGTACTACAAGAAACAGTCATTTATATACAAGCATGTTAATAAAATAGAAATCTATAGGTCTGCATATTAATTTTATTAATAAAACTGTAACTACACTAGCAACATATTTATGAAATGCTTGTCTGATGTTTGTACTCAAATATTTGTATTTCCACCCTATGAATTATTTGAGAACACTGAATATCTGCATTACATATTCAGGGAAGGAAAGCAAATAGTAATGGAAAATTTTGGCCAGACTGCAGTCAGAAACATTTTCTCAATAAAATACTGTGAAGTCTCTTTTAGTATCATTAGTATAATCTTGCAGAGGCAAAAGATATGCTTTTCATAGATAACTTGATAAGCCATCTTGGGGGAGAGCAAGGACAGTTAGAGGCTTCTGGAAGCACTAAGCTGGCACTCTTATTTCCCTTCACTTGGCTAACAGGTTTTATAATGAGGTCCTTTTGCATGACATTATGTTCTTCCCCAAGTGTGAGATGTGATAGAGGCCTGCTCTTGCCCATACAAACCTGACTGTGACAGCCCCCCAGCAAAGCCAAGGGGGGTTTGCATTACCAGGGGCTGAACAAAAACTGAGACAGGACCTCACAGCAGCTGATCCATTCAGCCCATCCTCTCTCTGGCAGAGTCCTGAGAGTGCTCTGCTCCAGCAGCAGGTAACTTCTGCTCAATTTAAAAGGGATGCATTACCAGTGGCTCTGACCTGGAGATTGGTGCACAGACCCTGGGGCTGACCTCTGTACCATGTCCAGGTGCAGGCAGAGGGCAAGGTTGGACAAGCAGTGCTTGAGTACCTGCTGGTTCGACAAGCTGGCAGACTCAAGGCCAAGAAATCTGAGGTCATCTAGCAAACTTTCCATTGACCTTCCTATTTAAATACTGATATATTTATCCATTTTCCACCAGACACGAAGTACCTCCCAAACAGACAAAAATAGATACAAAGCCTTCCCTGAAATTTCCACTGTCTGTTTTACTTTAGTTACTTTTTATGGTTAAGGAGAGACAATTTTAAGCAAATCTCTCTAGATCTACAGACACCTTAACTTTCAATTTAACAATGAGATTTAATGATGTTTGGACTGATTTTTTTCCTTATTTCACTAAGTAAGATTCCTATTTTCTTTACTGCATTCAGCACTAAACTCCTGACCTAACCATAGTACAGGCTAAAGAGAAAATGTAGAGCCACTAAATACTACTGTGCAACCTCCTGCCTTCAGATCAGCATGCAATTTTATCTACTTACACCAACCACAAAGAAACAACAAAACTAAGACCATGAACACCAATGGAAGAGGAAAATGAAGTTTAAGGAAATTGTGAAAAAACTCTGGAATTTAAGTGGGTTTTGGTGACTATGTCACTCACTGTTATTAGCAAATAAATAGACATATACAACCAGTCTGATTACACAGGCCTGCTAACACCAGCTCTCACGAGCTACTGATTTCTGTTTATTGATGGCATGCTGACATCACTTCTCTGCTCGTATCAGATTTTTGCAGCTGATTAAAATGCACCTTCTCTCCAGTCTGCACACACCAAAACATGCTAGATAGATGTGCTTTCAGTGCTTTGCAGCTGCCAGAATTATACATGAGCTGTAGGATTCACTTGGACTCTGGCATAAAGTAACTTGTATCCCAGTAGCAGACACAGACTGCAAACTTTGGCTTTGCTCACAACTGTGGAACATCTGGAGCCAAACAGCTGGTCACTACATTACAGAGATAGGAAAAAGTCATGAGATTCACATGTGTTTCAAGATCCAAATTCCACTGCAATACTGGCATCTGCAAAATTGGACTTGTCAATTGGGACTATCTCTACTGTATTTTTCTTCTTCAAAGGAGGGAAAATGTATATCCTGTTTTTAGGATATACAACCTAGTTTTTGCCTTGCCTCTAGCAGCATGGAGGGACTGAAAACCCACAAGACTCAACCAGCTGGATATTCTGGAGAAAAAGGCACCTGACATTAAAGTGTTGAATCTGGCATCTAAACCTACCTCTGCAATATTGGGGGCAATACTGAGGGTAGAACTGGCCCAGCAGCAGAAATTTCTATGTGACTGTTATCCACCAGAAATCTCTGCTGGGGGTCAGGAGTCAATCTGAATAGATAAACCTTTAGAAACAGGGAGATTAAATGAAGTCCTTTTCTAACTTACATAATCTGGCATCAGTAAGAAGCACATCCAAAAATCCAGCTTGAAAGCTTCACTAGTGCTCCAAGCTTGAAAGCTGTGCAATAGTTTTAAGAAAAGAAAAACATTTGGAATATGCTAATTGCATCACATCTCTGGAAGGTTTTGAAAAATATGATTCACCAAGTATTCTGAACTTCAAACAAGAGCTCTTAATCTGTTTAGGCTTCCACTTTAAACTTTCTTCCACCCACAGAAACCCCTACCATCTCCTCTAGCATCATTCTTTTACTTAATTAACTTATTTTCTATAGATACTGATGTGACTTAATACTTTGATCTGATTTTCTTTTGCTTCGGATCTCACCATTACATTTATACCCATGTGAAGTTTGTAACTACAACTGACAATGCCAGTTCTCTTTGCCATTAAAAATCATTAGGCTTGCTGTAGTGAAGATAATCAGTATTATAGCAGAAGAATCTTGAACACAGTAGAAGTCCATCAGAGGAGAAACACTCTTTTTTTTCCATCCCTCCTCGTTCTACCAGAGTATTATGAAGCATCCCCCTCAGAATATTCTGTGATTCAGAAGAATGAACAAATCCTCAGACTTTTTTACTTTTTTTCACTTAGGAATAAGATGGAAAGAAAGTTAAGAGTAAAATTGTAAAAGCTCCTGAGAGTACATACGTGCAAGTAGGATATGACACGTGGACTTGCTAAACCAACATCTACCTGCACTGACCTAGATAGGTGGTTACTAGTTTCAGGGTAGACTCAATTTGCAGGAAATCTGTCTACAGGGTTTTCTCTTGCAGGGTAGTGAAATGCTCTCAGAAGTGGAGATATGTCTGAATTCTGAAATATTGCACTTAGGAGCCCGAGGGTATGTCTAAAATAGCTTTAGAGTCTATTATTAGCATTTCATTTTTACAGATGACATGGAAGAAGTGGGAATAGGCTGCAAGAAAATTCTCTTCTTCAGCAGGCTCCATGATTGGATTTGCAGAGGCAGTGCAGCTGCCTACAGGTGCAGGGAGGTGTCTGGGGGAAATTCCAGAAACTCCTCAGTGAGCAACGTGCCTAATCTCAATCAGCTCTGAAAAGAGTGAAATTCCAGATCTTTTCAAATGCTTTTACAACACCAGCAAAGAACTTCTTTGCACCACTGGACATCTAATTACCTCTACAAGATGCCCCCCAATTAGTAGCAGATGGCCAGCAAAAGGAAAAGGGATGAAGTGTTTTGCATTTTAATAAATATGTTCTGCTTCTGGGCTAGGAAAGGTTTTGCTTTTCTGGCTGTGGCTCTGACTCAAGTTACTCTGGCCAGGTAATCTCTTGTCTCAGAAAGACACCAGAGAACAATAGTAAACAAGGTGAGTGGCAGGCTCCATGGAAGGATTATTTATTTACACAATAACATGGTGTGTGTGTCTTCCCGCAGTGACACCACCACGTAATTTCCTTAACTCCTTCCCTGTCACCAGCCTCCCCTGAGGGAGGCAGGATGATGTCCTCTGAGGTGTTGGCAGCTCCTCTGAAAGAGGGAGCTTTTAATGAGGTGGTGCAAGGCAAATGGGGCTGCTGCCTATCACACAAACCATCACTGCAGACACTTTTTCCTGTGAATGCTACATACTAGAGAACACTGAGAAAATTATACTTACTAACAGAAATGAAAAGAGCCTAATTACAGTGATTTTTAAAGAGAGAGTTAAAGGATGCATGTCAAAAGGGACTGATATATAATTATGATAATATCAGTTGCAACTCCTGTGCTATCTAATTACTTGAAATGGGTGGCATTGTGCAATTTTTTTGAAAGCGAGCTACTCTGACAACAAAATGATATAATCCTATTATGAAATTACAATAAAATGGAAAGAAAAGTAAAATTAATATATTGCTAGGAGTAATAACCAAAGAGGCAGCACTAAATGTGCTGGAAAGACAGAACAAACAGAAACCCACCAACTGTCTCCAATCCCAAATCTGTGCTACACATTTGACTCACACTGTGTCAGAAACTGAGATGCTGCACATGTTGCCTACACTGGCAGTCAAAATCAAGACATATTTACATGACAAGAAAAGAGTTGTAAGAAGTGGAGGAAGAAAGGAGTAAAGAGAGGAAATATTAAAACAAATGGGACAGAGCATAAACCTAGCAATCACAGTGCTGAGCTCTGCTGGAGCTTTGAGTGTCTCCATGCCTTGGCTTTCTTCTGGATCCTCTGAGGTACCCCAAACACCAAACCTGCTGAGCATCCTGGACCCTGTCAGATTTGGCCACTCAGACATCTTCAAGGGATGAGGTTTTTCTATTTTGGTTTCACACTGGCTGTATTGTACTGGTAAAGCTGTCCACAATACTTGATACAAATGAAATATTAAAGTTATTACTTAAATTTAGTATACATTTTATTCATCATGGATGTATTTAAATTATACAGAACCCAAACCTACTATAACATAAAGCCATCTGTTGACAAATGACCTGGGCACTGAAAAGCTCTGATTTTTTTCATTCATTAGAAATGAAAATAGTAGCACATTCATCTGCAAGCCCACAGATCTGCTGGTAAGTCCATGCTCCTAATTATGGTGTAGCATAGAAAAATCAACTTGTTTGAACAGTGACATCACAACAGACTGTAGGTTAATAGTGGTTTCCAGATTTTTGTGGCCATCATGAGGAAACATAAAAAGTTTCATGGATTTTTCACAGATACTGCATTGCCATCAGTCTCGTAGCGGAAAATAAGACTGAATACAATGTTTAATATTATTCTATTGATTATCTGGAGCTCATTTATCTTATGAACTGCAGTTTGGATCACTTCCTTAAGCTCTCATCATCTCATTTAATAGCAAGGACACAATCTTGTTTATAAGCAAAATTTATATCTCTTTTCTAAAATTTTAAAACAGCAAAAGTAGACTGGCAGTTGACTAGATCCCATCATTTACTGCAAGTTTGGTAAATACTCTTTTCTGTGTACTGCAATCTGTTCCCATGAGGTGCTACAGAGTGAGAGGGTCTGACCTAACTTCCCCTGTCTTTTCAAATTCTGTGTTATAATCTAATCTTGTCCCTTTCTGGTACAAGAACAAAACCATGAAATACTTTTCTAACATTGGAGCGTTTTCTTTGCTAAACTTTTCCTTAAAGAAAAGCACATGATTGAAACTCTTCCTCTGAGCTGTTATCTCACAACCGCTTGCCACCGGTCTGTGCTGCCCCCTGAAACGGCTGTGTGCTGTTTATTCCACAGCACTGAGTAGAGATGATGACAGCTCTCTGAGCATGGCCTTCCAAAGTAGCTCTGCTGAAGTTCTTCCCTGGCCTCTGCAGCTCCCTGGCCTCTGTGGCTGAAGTAACTCTGTTTTATGTACCACTGCTTGACCAAGTCTGAAGTTCACTGACTTGTCTTCAAGGCCCACTAAATCAGTATTTTAAATCTCTGCTGAAGACTGATTTTCATTCATTTTGATAGCAGTCATTTTGAATGTGAAGAAGACAAAGGGAAATTGGAGTTTTTCCAGGTGATCATGGTTTTTACTGAAAAACTTCTCTAATTACAAGAAACTCAGATCTAAACAACTTGAGAAAGAAGAATAAATCATGTTTCAACTTTGCAATAATTTTATATGTCATTTTTTAAAATTAGGATGATTCAGTGTAGGATATGTCAAAAATCTTATTCAGTTTGCAAGGAGCATGGCTGAAGTGATTAACAGGATTTCCATGGAAGATAGAAAAGGCTTTTTTCCACTGAAGAATTCTACATGGTGGGACTGAAGTGTGAAAAATATGGAATACTTATCATGAAACCTGCCATCTTACAAAACAGAAAAAATCCCAAGCAACACCTAGCAACAAGAAATAAGCCAACAACAAATCCAGAAGCAGAGCAGTCTCAGCTGCATTTCTGGCATTTACCAGAGGCTTTCTTACCTTCACTGCGAACTCCGTTTCTGTAGCTTTGTGAACACATCTCTTGCACACTGAATAGGAGCCAATTCCTATGTCCTCCTTGATCTCGTATCCATCAGTAAAATGAATGTTGTTGCCATGTAACTGCTACAGGGAAAGACAAAAGAAACATCAGGACATGGGTATGTAAAAGCAAGGACTAGCCTCCTCTTGCCAGAGGTCCTTGATCTCCTCTCCTTCACAGAGCTCTCTTGTCCTTAGAGCTTTTCTAAACCCAGCTAAAAAATTCTGAAGCTCTTTACTTAAACAAGTAAATGTGTCTTTTCCCACCTTTGTAAGGTGGCATTGTCCATATAGAAGTAGTGGAAAAACTGCTGTGATTTTCTAAACCATTTTTGAAATGCAGAAAATCACCATATATGAGAAATTCATAGGAAACTGTTGGCCCAAACCTCCAGATGAACCCACATATCTTGACAATATAAACTGATTTCTAATTTCTGAGGGGCAGATAACATAAAATACTAATAGCTTCACAGTGTTCAAGAGAGATACCCCATATATGGAGAGTGCCTCCAGATCACTAGAGGTCTTGTCTAGAATGTTTATCTGCAGTTTCTTTGAGAGAGAGAAGTTAATATTGTAGGCCATTAATTCATATGATCTTTGGAAAATGTCTGGGCAGGTAGACTGATTCAATGGTGAACGCCAAATCTGAGGCTTTGCTGCAAATTCCATGCCAGGACTCAAGAAACGACCAGCACCTCTAAATATCCTCCACAATCCTCTGTCTAAAGATGCAGCCTTGCTAGCAAAGTCCACACAGAACCTGCTAAATTTTAAGATGTGCATATGCCAATATTCAATACCTTTTTACAAAGTAAATCACAGGCATATATATCACATTTCTGGGATGCAATGGCTTGGGTAACATTTCACTTACTGCGCCATAAAAGCATCTTTGAGAGTATGATATTCCACTGTAAATAATTAAAATAGAGATGAAAACCTACAAAAACCACATGCAGGGTCTCCCCACCTTGAGGCATGTACACCTGTGGGTAGGAGAGGGAGCTTTTTCCTAGTGAGAAAATTGGCTGCATCTTGAAGCAGCCCAGTTCTTTCTCCCTGTTCCCTTCTCCTCTGATGTACTGAACCTTTTGTAGCAATTTAGTTCTGGTTTAAAGTACAACTGCATAGATTTTTTTAGGGGAATGGCAGCAAAGAACCAAGTGTCTGGCATGTTCCCCCATCAAGCACCCTGGTTTAGGTGAGTACATGCAGGCTTCTGTGCAATAGCAAAGGGAGCACGGTGGCCTCTTGCAGCCAGTAGCTTGGGCTCTGTGTCTCTGGGAGCCTAGGGCACCACTTCATCAAACCCCTTTGCCAGCACAGACTGGATCATATAATCCAAGACAAAACTGCCGGGAATGAAATGCATTCAGTGAAAAAACATTATTTCGTTACTTGCCCTGCAAGCACAACTGGAATCCTGTTTCAGGTATTGAGAAGTACTTTTCATTTTAGTTGTGACAAAGTGCAGTTCCTATTTCCTTTGCAAAGATGGTGAGGGAACATTTTATACATAAAAACCTTTGCAAAAAAAATCACATTTTCCAACACCTACATGCTGCATGTAAAACACCTCCTTCCTACACTAGGTAGCTGTGAAATACCAGTGAGAACATTAGGCAGTTTAAATACACACATAGGTATGTGCACATCAGATGTGAAATGTAACCAGCATCAGTACCTGCACAATTGGGTGAACAGTGATTTTGTGCACATCTTGCTGTGCAGGCTCCTGCACCAAGTTAGAGGCAACAAAGCTGAACCCTCTGAAAAGATGATGAGCATTGGCACTTGGAGGAACACCTGGGGAATCTGTAGGAGAAGGAAGAAAATGGCCTCATGAGCTGCACAAAAGAACAGAAAGGAATAGCACAGCACTACAACAAAGTCACCCCTGCCAGTCAACAGCAGGTCTGATAAACTGGCAGACAGAGGGGAGTATAATTCCTCTCCATACTGAGCCTTTGGTGTGCCTTCTCCATTCCTTTCCTCTGGGTTTGAACAATGCAGGAGTATTGTTTGCAAGGATGTCTCCTCTTGGATACAGGCTTTTTTCCACAGGGCATTCTTAGGCAAAGTTCTGCCGTGCCAAGAGTGCACAGAGAGGAGAGAAGGCACAGGGCAGAGGGGCTCGGTGAGAGACAGGAGACTCAGGGCAGGGCACCTTGCAGGGCTTAGCAGAGCTGCTCCAGGGAGTGGAAAAAAGCTACAGGCTGCTATATCTGTCCTTTGCAGCACAACTTAACTACAGAAATTACAAAGACTGAAGTGGCACATTGTGTGGGTAAAGAAAATATAGAGAATGCATGAAACCAATGTAAAAGCACAATATTCCAGTAGCGGCCTTATAGGAATCTTCTGGAGCAGCTTTAAGAGCTGAGACCTACTCCAGGGAAGACAGTGGCTGACTTGTCCTCAGATGGAAAAAACAAAACGGATTGTTTTAACTAACCTTCATGGAGACTTTCTCCCAAGTCTTTCCCCAGACATGGCAAAAGGAGGGAAGGAATGGCTAAAGTTCAAAAAATCCTGAATTATTCTACCTTTGGAATGCAATAAGCTGAGAGCAGTTCTTTGTACCTGCACCACTGCTCAGTGAGAGAAGCAGCATGATGAAGCAAACAGAGCTGTGCTTCACTTAAAATTCTGAAAAGCTTTAAATAGATCTTTCTCCCCAGTGTATATTTTATCCCAGGTATTTCCCTCAGCAAGAAGAATCACTTTGTAAACTACTCCTTGACAACAGGCTGGGTATTATAAAACCTATATTACTAAAATTTGCTAATCTTTCACTTGGTTTTTTTTTTGGTGGGGGGGGTTTGTGTTTTTTTTTTTTTCTCTTTTTCCCTTCACATTTCCTCCAACATACCATGTGATTTAGTAACAAAGTTACAGAGCTAAACTTTCTTTAGAAAGCTATTTCCGTGTAGTAAAGTGTGTGTAAATACCCAGGTATCTAAAGAAAATACATCCCCACTGAGCTTTATATCTGACTCACCTGCTTGAGGTCCTGAAAATATGTAAGAATGTGTACTTACACACACCCAGTATAAATCTGCTGGTCAAATGAATAGAGGAACTGAAGTCAGAATTCGATAAAACCAATATATATCTTCTTGGGAATAAACAAAACTGAGACTGCAGCTAATTCTATTTCTCATCACAAAGCTGCCTCAGCTTTGACAGGAGTCAGGAGTCAATGTGCTCTTACTGCACAGCAAGCAGAGTTCAGATGGAGAAGATTGTCTTTTGGTAAAATGACGTGGGTTTTTGTTTATCTTAGTGCTTTTGATGGGCACTCTCCTTGCCCTCATGGGGATGAATCACACCAGACCTCTTGCATCACTGGATACCTCCTACCATGGCATATCTATAACAGTGATTTTTACACGAGGGATTAATTAAAAGGAAAGAATGTTTGTTTAAAAAAAGAGACAGCAATAATTCACATCTGAACCTCAGAAAAGATGTGATCCAGCTCTAAAACTATAGTGGTAGGTCAGCTCTGTTTAAAAATAACTATTCCTTCATAATTCACTGCCAATCACTTCAGCAAATACTGCAGAACTATTGATAATTTGGTGTTCACTCTTAAATATTCATCACCAACAACTGATTTGCCCATTAAAACATTTCTGCTAAGTGCAAAATTATGCATGAATCATGTTAATTAACTGATAGCTCAGAAACCTAAATCATTTTTCTAGGCCTTATAAATCAGAATAATTTCATATATGTGAATTAGATCCACTTACAAGCACCAATCTTGTTTAATGGTTATCTTTCTTCCTGTGAAAAGTAATAATGCTTTGTTCCACTAGAGCATCTAAGTTTAAGGGTTTTCAAAGGCTTCATAACTCTTAAGTTATTTCCTTCATCATGTTTCACTGGGGTTAGCAAACATTTGCAAAGGAGGATATTTAGATACTTCAGGTGAAATTTTACATACTTTTTTTTCAGCAGTAAAGCCAGTTTAAAACATCCCTGCTGGTTACAGCCTGCTGTCCCATCAATTACAACAGTACAAACATTTGTGGACTGAAATATAAGTCAGGTCACAAGAATGGTCTTGGTTTGATCCTTGTTCAAATCACCATTTCTAACCTAGACTGCTTCAGCCTCCATCTCCCTGTAAGGAGCTGAGTCACCACAAATTAGATGTGGGTCCAGTGGTGAAATTAGAAAGAAAATGGCCAAAAAAAGCAACTCCAACTTGGACAAATCTCTGAGAAAAAGTGATGTGTGACACTATACCCACATAAATGATCTGTCAGTGTCAGAAACCACATCTTTGGCACACTTCGATCTGAAGTTAAGAATCCACAGAATGTGGTTTCAGCCTCCAGGGTAAAGGAAGTTTCTGAGGCACAGCAAATCATTGGACTGACAAGATTTACTGGATCCAAAATTTTGACATAAATCTGCTTTCAGACTAGAGAACTCATTTTTAAAGACAGTGTAAAATTACTATATGTTTCTGTATCCTCTCCTTGGTAGTGACTGACACTTCATTAAAACACAACTGCACGATCATGAAGCAGGAATTATTACAGTGCTTTCCATCTGAGGATGTTCTCAGAAACAGGGTTGGTTTGTTTGGGGTCTATGTCTTGATAGACAAAATAAAAAAAAAAGGTTATTGCTCTATTCCATTGGCAATGTGAGCCAGTATTAAACACATTTGTGATACTCTCCCCAGTTTGTTTGACCCCACCAGTCAACAGTCAGGGGCTGCAAAATATTCTACCAGTCTGCAAGGGCTTTTCCATCATTCTGAAAGTGTAGATGGATTCACACTTCCAGTTACACCTATTTTGAAATTCTTCATTCTCCGGCCACTATCCATGGTAGCCCAAAACAGAATTGAGGCAGGCCATCTGCCCAGCCCTGCCACCACCCCAAAACAAACCTTCATAAAAATTTAATTAGGCAACAGTATTAACATGTAGAGTGTAAAATATAGCCCCAGACATCAGTAAAAGCAATGAAGTGTGAACTTCCAAAGCAATCCAAAATTTTAATGCTTCTTTGCACATCAGTGAAACGTCCCATGACAGCGCCAAAACACACACCCCTGAACACCAGACTAACTTGCAGTTTCCAATATTTCAGAGAAATCAGTGCTTCTGAAATCTAAATTAAAGCTAAAATCAGATGTGTGAAATATCTGGAAACCAGAGATCATGTTTCTATGCAGTGGAATTGATAGAGTGGAACAGTGGAATAGGAATTTCTATATAGTGGAATAGGAATATCAGAACATGACCAATATATACTGGAGACAGATGGATGCTCCAGTTGAAAAAACAAAAATGTAATATTTTTATAGTTCGTAAAAGTCAGCACATCTTTGAAAAAAAAAAAAACAACAATAGGAACTGACTGAGGAAAGATTTGGAATAGATACCCTTATTTCAAACCCCATGAAAGGAAATTTGAGCCAGGCTTTGAATAGAAGTTTGGGCTAGTTTTAAGAAAAAAAGTAGGTCATGATACGCCTGAACAAAAACTGCAGGAAATCTCAGCTCTGATTCACGTGTTATAACGTAGGTGTTTTCATAATGAAAGCTCAGATCTTTCCCTATCTCTGCAATAGTTCTTGGGCAATTTGAGGATTGAAGCTTAAGACCTTATGCTTGATTATTACCATGATTCTATGTGACATTTACAGTACTTACCACCTTCAAAGTGTTTTACAAACAACAACTAATTCCATTTTTACACTTTAGAAAGTATGAACAGGTACTTCTTTACACAGGTACATCACAGACAGAAATGTAACGTAAATTACCCATGTCTAGCAGGAGGCAACATTATAAGTGGGATTACCACTCTGACATTATTTATATTCTTGCTTTCCACTTAAAAGAGTGAAAAGATTGAATTTTATGCAACAGTCATCTTCATATATATAGTGTACAAAGTGTGGTATTTCTGTTAGGAAACAGAAGTTACAGGAACAACATCTATCTCCATATCTATTCTATTTCTAAATATTGTGGGCCAAATTTCCTGTTGACATAACTCTGCTGACCTGAGAACTTGATGATTCTCCATTGCTTTTAACCACACATTAACTTCCAGTAGTCCACAGTCTGTGGGATGTCATAATTAAACAAAATATCTATGCAATACATAATTACATACTAACTTGCAGAGATAGAGTTCTTTGATGCAAGGTAATTTAAAATAGTTAAATTTAGCTAGTAAAAGCAAAAAAGAGTAATAAAACAGCAAAACGACAATTATTTTTTCCTTTAAAAAAAATGTGAAATCTGTTCTTCCTGAAGACAAATTAGTATGAACCTGGTGAAATACTTATGAGTTTCTTTTGCTGGAAAAGCAAAATCAGTCATTGCTTCCTCCTGGATATGGCAAAACCTGTAATGCCACAGGTGATCAGACTTTTAGACTGTGTTGGAATAGGGAGGGGAAAGGAAGAATGAATTTGCTAACTGGAAAGGTGTATTACCCATGTGCCACCTTACTAACCTGTAGGGGTCCGCGATGTGAACTCTGGATCAAAATGAAAGGTGTCTTCTGGCCGCCCCACCGCGGGCTTGAAAGGCGGCTTGATTTCTTTTCTGTACAGTTTCTACAAGGAGAAAACCAGATCACAATCAGCATCGATGTGTACACTCTCAGCATCTGGAGATAGACTCCCCTGCTTCCTTTAGGGTCTCCTCTCTCAGCTCCATGGTATCCTCGCTGGAGACAGAAAAGGGTGATATGGCCACGGTTCTGAATCTTGCTTTACCGGTCGGCTTAAAATCTGTGCCCTGGATGGTCCCCACACATTTTAGCTACTGGAATACTGAATATAAACACAAATGTTCCTGGCAAAAATGTAGCCCATAGGCTGGAATAGTGTTCCAAGCTGGGACATCTGGAAATTCACTGGTCTAAGGGCAGGACAGGAATGTGCAACGGTAAGACCAGGAAACAGGGTAACTTCAGCAGCGCAGCAATGGCAATCAGCACAAAGAGCTGCTAGGAAGCCATGACTGCTTTAACATTTATTATTTGTCAAGAACCAGCAATGTGTTTGACATGCTGCCAGACTGAGCTGAGCAACAGGCCTGGCTGCCTGGTCTTTACAACCTGAACAAGAAACTTGTTCTTTTAGCATATCTGGTAAAAGGGAAGGGGATTTACAGCTGATGATTACACAAAATTCCCATGAAAAATGCTAGGGAGAAAGTACTGTGGGTGGATGGGCAATCACGCTGAAGCTCTAAGCGTGCTTGAACTGAGGAACAAAACAAAGAAAAAACATAAGGAAGACAGGAAGGTATACAACAGGGAAGTACTGCTAGGGGTGCGAGTTTCTGCTGGTGACTGAGGAGTCATGTAGGGGATCACCTAGGTAACAGGCACCATAAGTTCATCCTAATACATCCTGCCTTTATTAGGAGGGACTTGGTGGCCTTTTTACTCATTCTCAGAGATCTCTAAGAAATTGCTACACCATGCTCCATTGCAAGCATTCATACACACACAGACACACACACTGAAGTGAGGATGTCTGGACCAGATCCAAAGCTTGTAGAGGTTAATGGAAAGACCCCTGTTGATTTTAGCCATCTTTGCATCATCTCTGCCTGAAATGGCCAAAACCAAACATCATGCTGATGGCAGGATGGGGAACAGAGCTCCAGTTTGACTCCCTGCCCTGTGTTGCAGTCCCTAGACTGCATTTCCTTTCTAGCAATGCTTTTGTTCTCAGGTTTCAAAGGGCTGAATTAGTTGCCACAGACAGTTCCCCATAATTAATGTGTCTGAGCATAAATATAACATTTAATGCAAACTTTCAAGTCATGATAAGAACTGGAGAGTTCAACTTTATGATTGTTTGCAATATGAATTTTTAGGTTAGCTCTTAAAACAACTTCCAAATGAGCTGATTTTTCAAAATGTTTAATGGACATTACTATATGCTTGTCCAGCTCCTTGTGTGCAGGAAGATTCTTTTTAACTGTTCATTTTCTGGGGAATTAACTTCTGTAATACAAAGTATGTGGTCAAATCTAAGATATATACACATCACCATAGCCTGAATTTGATTTTGCATTGATAAATACAGGTTCTTGAAGCAGAACATTCTGCAGCATAGTATTAGCCTTAACGTAAAGGATATATTTGTGGTTGAGTTATGATTCCTTGGGAAAGTGAAACAGTGAGGTTGGAAACGACTCTGCAATAATTAATGGCCATTTCACCATAAAAAAGTTCCTGCTTGCGTAAAACTGCTCCATATCTTCAGAAAGGAAAGGAGATGAATAACTGCTGTGAGCCACAATGGAAAGCCAGTCTTCCAAATAATTAAAGGCCAATTGCAATCTTAAGCAGGAAGTGTCACTCATTGGCTGAACAGTATCAGCCTAGTAATTAACATACATCTTTTTCTGTCAGCACAGAACTTTACAAGAGAACTCAGCACCTACTGAAGGTTTTTCTTTTGCTAGGATTTCACCTTGAGAAAGCTATTTGCTTCCCAGCTTCCCTTTATTTGTCTTAATTCAGAACTCCAGTGCTTACTGCAGAAAGCAATATGGTCACACGCACATGCTTCCTCACAGAATTAACTGCTCATCCTGTGAGGTCCAAAAATTGGAAAATGTTTAAGAGCTGTACATCATTCAGGAATTGCACTCTCTTTTCATTATTGTAACCATATTCTTTCTGGCCTCTTAATTCCTTCCCCCATCTGTAGTTTCTTAAGTGCTGCTGGAGCTACATTAGTATTTTGAATCCCTAACCCACATCCTCCACTACTAGGGAGGGATTTAAGATTCACCATGAGTCACAGGCCACCAAAAGATTTATAATCACAAATTTGCTTTCTGGGAGGGGATGGAAACAAAGAAGTTGCCTGTGAGAGTGAAAGGCACTCCCTTTGAGCACAATCCTGATGACTCCCTTTTCCATTTCCTTACCCACTTGTGAGAAAAATTAGACAACAGAACAGCAAAAGGTAAATTGCCTAAAACATTTTTTCCCCAAGCTCTTGAATAGAGTAATGAAATGAAATCATTGAGGACTAGGAAAAGCAGAGCAGCATCATCTATGGACTCCTCCATCCCACACTGGCTCCAGTTCTCTGAGTGAGCCACTACCACCCAAGCCAAATCACTAAACCACAGAGCAGCCCAACACAATTGGACACGAAGGCCTGCTGTAGCAGAACACCTCTTCCTTTAAAAACCAGAGCCCTGTAGACTCCAAAACTCAATGTGGCACAAGCTGATCTAAAAAATAGTAAGAATCACAGCCGTTGCTTCGTATACACATAGGGAGAGAATCCCTTGGAGGATTTGATATCCTTCTGCATTTTTCAAGAATATTTCTAATTTTAGGAAACGTTTGAAGATATTATCTCTTACCATGGCCCCCAAATTATTCATGATGTATCTTGACTGTGACCTCTTCTGGCAGAAACCAACCAGAGTGGGAAATGACAGCAGGTTAAATTTCAAATCTTGCCTTGGACCATCCCTATCAGACTGTCCATAACTTCTTGTGACGTTTAAGCAGTTATGTACTTTCTAAGTCATGGTAATCCTAGTACTGTATGCAAAAGTTACAGCAAGTTCCATCATCTTTTTCAATGGTAACTGGGTCCCAGTTTTCCCAGTTTAAATTCCAGTTTTGATATCCAAATTTATCTTTAGGGGTATCTTATTAGGCATTGAGAATAGACTTTGGATATCACAGTGACAACTGGAGCATTTAAATTTCAGACTGGGTACTTAGGGTCATTATATGTTTGTTATCTTGCACAGGTGTGAGAAGCTGAGGATTTTTTTTTTCTTCCACATTGTTCCCACATCAATAAAGGAGAATTGCACTCCTTAGCCCTTAACGTTTTATTGAGAATACTATTTATTTCTCTTTCCCAGTAAAGAATAAGCTCCCACATTCCATCACCGATTTTTTTAAACTGGCCGCAGCACTGACTCGTCACAGAAAGATGTGACTGACAGGTATGAAGAATCACTGAGTAACACACAGCATTGTTGGATACAGAGGTTGTGCTGAGGAAGTGCATAATCCACAGAACAAGGCAGATGGACTCCAAGGTAGGAAAACACTGATTTAGATATTCACACCTGGATACATACCCATGCTTCTGACTACTTATCAACCCCTCACGTCCTCCTGAGACTTTCATAGTAAGTACCTATGAATTAGCTAGAAACCATTTCTATAGCAGTTTAAGAAACTACCAGCTTCTATTGACTTTCTTTCTGATTTCAGACAAAAACATTTTTATTTGAAATAACTAATTTTCATCCAGGTGCCACTGACCTTTTCTTAAAATATGCTGCCACATCCCTAGTATGATCTTCATCTGAACACCTCCTCATCTGGAACTTAAGTAATACACAAGAGAGACTAGTAATAAAATGCTGCAACACTGTGTTTCTTTCTCTTCTTATTTATTAAGTAGTTAATTTTTCATCATCTTCAAAAAACCACACTCCTAAAAACCCCAGAGATGTAAATGCTCTGTACATGTGCCTGGCAAATATCAAGAAAAAGAAAATTGTTTAATTTCATTAAAAACTATTTAGTCATTTCCTCAAATGACTTTCTTTGATGAAGAATTGAATTATTCCTTAGACACCTTCTAGAAATAGGAAGATGCTACCCTCCCCAGTGGTGCACTTGTAGTGTGAGAATAAACTCCCTTGATACATATACCTGTCAGGGCAAATCCAATAAGCAGACAAAAGGATGAACTACATTCTGAAATGCTTGTCCTCTCCGAGATTAATAACTCAATGTTATTGCCTGCAAATGATAGAAAAGCTAGCAGAATTCAGACCCTAGGATTAATTTTTTGCTGTTGGTAAAATCGGCAATTAAATCATTCACAGTTTAAGTTCAGTTTGATCTCTGATTAATATTAAAGGAAAAAGAACCGGAATCCACTTTCTTCCCACTCCTTTCCTCAGCTGAATTTGACAGTTCATTTTCAAGCATGTCATTTGCTCTAGTTCCAATTTAGTCTGTCATCCAAACAAAAACTACTGTTTATAGCCCACTTCTCTGAGAGCAGTCTGCAAAAAGGGATTTCATTTTTCATTTTCAATGAAAAGCCAGAAATCCATTATGCATGACCTGGAAAGAAGAAACAGTAGTAGAAAAATCGGGAACCAGACTGTGCTTTCTCAGAGCCAAAGACTTAAATTATTTGAGGTCAATGCGTTTTGGGTCTGCTTGTCTTAAGAATAAAAGGAGGTGCAAGGTTAATAAGCAGGTAAAACTGTCAAGAAGCTGGACATCTAATCTCTCTCCTGAGCATCCCAGCCTTGATCATGAAAGACAGTCCATCCATTTAACAACAGATCTATTGAATTTACGTCATGGTGCCTGCTAAATGCCTCAGAGCAGCAAGACTGATATTTGCAGAAACCTCCAGCTATTTTTCACTCTGGAAAGTGGGAATTTAGGGCTGTGTTACAGGGTAACAGCTGTAAAAATGTGAGTCTTACGAAGTGTCATGCCACCGTTTAAGTCTGGGTAAAAAACTGTGTTAGGCTGTCCACAGTTCATTTAGGGCAGAAGTTAGATGTGCACCTGCAGCATCAGGACAGGGGCCGTTCCTGCACTGTGTATGGCATTTCCACAGGGTGCTCCTCCAAACCAGACATTGTATCTGGTTGTGTCTGTTTGAAGATAGCAAAAGATGGGAAATGACTGCCCCAACAGGTAAACACTTCAGGGACAGAGAAAATAACCAGCTCCAGTCCAGGGAGGGAACAGCTCTGAAACTACTGTGAAATGAAAGCCTGAGTCACAGGGTGCTGTTTGCAGTTCTCATATCACTGCAACATCAAGACTTCACACATGACTTAGAAGGAAAAAGCTAACTCATTTCTGTTTTGAATCTCTCTTTAAAATTAGATGATGCAACTTGTGCTTTGTTCCTGGTTATCATGTTGCTCTTGCAGGAAAAATCACGCATAAAAGCAAACCTGTTTCACACTGCATTTCTAGGAGACACTAACCCATTCTTACTCTTCATGATAAGGGGTCTTTTGATGGAGGATTGTTTTACTACAGTTGCTGAAATTTTCTGCGCTGTCACAGCAGTCCTGTCTATCATAGCTGCTAAGGTAGCACAGAAGTTCTCCAATAGAACTTGCCTCTTGCTCTCTGAGGTCTTTATACTGCCAAGGCATAAAGTAAATTATCATTTCTATTCCATCTCAACAGTGCTATTTGCTGACTGTCTGCAGACTGATGTGGGAGATTCTACACACATTATGGGAGAACAAAATGAGAGCACCAGGAACTCTTTTCCTCCAACAGTACAGAGATCAGTGCTAAACATCTATGTCTGATCCATTTCTGTTTTCTGACCCTGTTCTGTTTCTGTCCATGCAGAACATGTTAACAATGGGTTGGATGATTACTGAGAGTCAAAGTCCTGGCTTCTGCTCAGGGCCCGGCTCACACTGCTCTGAACTGTACAGTACTGCAGCTGTTGGAACAAGATAAGCCTCCCAAGATCTCCTTGAGTGATTACAAAATTAGGATAAAATGAGGAAATATATTACAAAGATGATAGCTGATCGGTGTAATAGTGATCTGTCTCTAAGAGAGTGCAATAAGTACTAATTATGCTGGATTAAAATGGATTTTTACAGCTATATTTCACAGCAGAGTTAGAAGGCTGGATAACACATCAAAGGGCAATTAAATCCACCTTCCTCTCTAGCCCTAAGGCATGTTCAAGCATACCTATCTTCTTCGTGGTAGATATTTCCCTGTCCATAAGAGCTTTTTCAAATGATGGAGGACAGCAGAGTTTCCTTACGACAGGCATGAAATTGTTCCCTAAAGAATGGAGCTTGAAACAATCACCAATTATCATGACAGAAGGTAGTTTTGAGTATTTTCATGGGACAGAGCTGACTTTTCTGAAAACCTTTCCAAGATGCAGAGCCTCATTTATTTATGATGAGTTAGTGAGCTGTTTCCCCAGCAAACACAGAAAAAAGAAAAACCCTCTCACTGTTACAGTGCTCCTTATTACATCAAGACAAAGTCATCTGACCTATATTTTGATGGCAAAGCTGAGGACTGCAGAGATATTGGGGGAACACAGATAGTAATATTACTGTTATTGATATTATGATTATTATTTAACAATTATCATCATCATAAAGAACGCAAGTCTTTGGATTCTCTGTTTTTTTAATTTTCACTTACTGTTTTCATAAATGTAAAATCTTCATACAAAATCTCATGATTAGTAAGAAGCAGAAAAGGAAAGACTGTAGATTCCAGAACATATTAAATGGGACTAAAAGTCAGCTGGACTATAAAGGAAAGTCTCAAAACCCACCTTCATTGATTATATTTTAATATATTTATGAGTCATGACAACTCTTCAACACGCAACTCAAATTAGATTTTTCTAATGAGTTTTTCCAAAATAAATGGGTTTGTGGGCCTCTCAAAAGCTACCTGGGCACCACAAAATGTTCTGTCACAGAGGGATTAGCTTTACTGCGAAGTCCTGGGCAGCAGATTGAGAATGGCTCTGTCACATAGATTCACATAGTTTTACCAGAGTTTCTCATTAGAACTGCATCAATGTTACCTGTTGTACTAGCACTTGTGAGTGAATGCATTTAATACTGAAGAGACACAACAATACCATAGCACAAGTTGGATAAAATTAAACTAGAAAATGCTAAGAGATGTGACAAACAGCAGCTCTCATGCACTGGCAGATGCCCAGATCAAGAATGAAAAATGTTTGCCTTCAGGTTTGTCTAAGAATAAGCTAATTTGAACAATTATGATGCTGAAAGTGTGAGCTTTAACCTCTTACAAGTCTAAATCAAATATTCAGATAATCTGCACCACCACCTTTATGAGCTGTAGCTGATAACAATAAAATAAATCCTTGTTTACCATTTTGTTAATCCCATCTGACATGTCTTACTTGAATATGTTTAATTTGATCAACTGTTCCAATTCTGAGTACTGATGCCAACATGCATGCAAGAGAGACAAAAACACCCACTGAAAAGGCTCTAACTCCTGTGTTAGAGAAGTTAGGCTCTCTACGTTAGAGAAAGTAATCCTTTTCCTAAGCATGGCAGTTTGCCTTCAAAAAATGTAGCTAAGAAAAAAATAATGCTGCTCCACTTACGTTCCAGTCTATAGTAACAAAGAAAGGGTGACGTTTAATTTCTTCCACTCCATCAAATCCAGCACCTGAGAAGAGAATGAAAGAATCAAAATGAAGTCATGCTTATAAGAGAGCTGTATGATTTCTCTTCTCCACTTTCCTTCCCCATCCCCACTTTTCTTCTGACAAAGTGAGAGTCCCCATCTAAACAGTTCTAGTTAAGAAATTCTGAATGGTGCAACTGCTATCACAGTACAAAGTGCCACAGATACAAACAAGGGCACTTCATTAATGAGACTCTGATTCCAAGGGTCTTTCACTTTTCTCTAATTGAGGCTGCTGCCAAGGCTTTGGGTGAGACATGGGATTTTAGCCAGGGCAGAGTGCATGCATCACCAAGGTCAGGAACGGCCCCAGGATATCCTGTTACCCTGGCAAGGCTCCACCAGGGGCAGTTTTTCTATCCACACTGACTTTCAAATCTTGACTAGCTGCTGTTCTCGACTGGCACAGAAAGCTGCACTACAGGCAAGTATAGACTCAGAATGCCAAAAGGCTCCAAAATGGTTTGAGGTAAGCCAGGGTTTTAGGTTCCCCCTCTTCACATACTGTCTTCAAATTCCTATGAGTACAAAATCATCACTCTCAGTGTTATGTTTCCTTCACTATTAAATTTCTGTTACATTACTGTAGGAAATTTTGGGAAAGTCTTCTGAGATCTGGTAATGAATCTAATTCCTTCATTACTTTTGCCTTATGTTTTCATGAAGATTGACGTTTTTATTCCTTTAGCTCAATTTATTTGCTTCAGTGCTATCACAGAACCAAACCGGTACTCAGTAATAATTAAAAGAACTGTCAGAGAGGATTCAGAATGCCATTTTTGGGGTTGATTTGACCTTATTAATAGCACCTTTCATTTTCATTTCAAGGAGAATTAAACTCTAGAAGCAAAGGCTTTGCACTGCAATTCTAGAATCAGCTCCTGAAGGGTACCCAGCCTTCTTCTTCTCAATCATGCTGAGCGACCTTGATTCCTAAAAGGATCTGGGATTCCTAAGCACCTTGCAAGAGGCACTCAGCAGCTCAGAGGACTCAGCTTTTTATACACTCAATATTTCTACTTTGGGAAGATCAAGATTACAAGCAGCTTTACAAAGGCCTTGTCAACTGAAGCTTTTGTAAAATGTGATGTGCACTCTCCTTGTGTACAAGACTGTTATCAATGTTTGTCAAAATGAAATGATCAGGAACTGCTTCCTACAACCTGCTTAACATTCACTGATGAATGGATACGGGAAGCAAACACTTTGTAAACATAACATGCAGGATTGTCTGTCAGGCCTGCTGGAAAACAGCAAAGAGGGATGATCTCCTGATTAATTCCCCAACCCAGTAATCTTTCAGTATAGGCAAATGCAAGTGATGCACATGAGGGTAAACAATCCTAGCCTGCAATACAAAATTATGTGCTCAGAGGTGATCAGCCCCACTGAGGAGTCTGTGAGTTATGACAGACAGACATTTCTAGGCAAACACAACATGAAATCAAACCTTAGAAAAAGAAAAGAGGACAAAAGGGACAACATCATTGCACTGTCTCTGTGCAACTGGAGTATGGATTGTAGCTGACACACCCCCCTGTGAAAGGGTATATTTATTAAAGTTAGGAAAAATCAAGGTCAACAAGGAATGTTATGGAATGACTTAGTAGGTCAGGACTTTTCAGCCTGGAAACAGATGACTGAGCGAGTATAAAACAGATCACTAAATGATGCCAACAGGAATGAGGTTCAGAAGAACCTGGAGATGTTTCCTCAGGAAGCAGACAGTTGTGTCATGTGGAATTACTTGGAAAACATGATGTGGTGCAAAATACTTATATGGGTTCATGGGGAGGCCAGGAAAGTCTGTTGAAAAGAAATCTGTTGAAAATTACTTCATCGACAAACCACAAGAGGCTCAGAAAACCCTTGCTTGACCTTAAAGCAGGAATAGGGTAGGAGAAAATTTGGGTGAAGCAACACATATGTTTATCCTGTTCTTATATGCCCCTAGGCAGTTGTTTATGGTCCATGGGTACTGGACAAGAAAGGAAAAAGTCTTAGAACAGGACTTGTTCTATTACTTCCGTAGCATGTTTTTCTTCAGTGCACAGTCTGAATCTGCAAGATTCCCTTGGCAGATCCATTCTGATTTTAGGAATGCCAACAGAAACACAAAACCAACATAGTTACTCTGCAGAGAATTACATTAAGCAAATCTTCAGAAAAGAAGTATCTGTGAAAAATGCTTTGAGTTCAGTGGTGGCGACTGGAAACTGCACCATGCAGTAAATGTTCTTTACCACATCAGGATGAAACCCAAGTGCCAACTGATTTTGCAGGACTGGGATAAATGCTCAGACACTGTAAGACACTAGTAGCATATCCTAGACTGAGGATAATTGCTAATGCATTTAATTTTCTCCACTCTGCCCCTTCCCCACTGCTTCTGTTTGCCTTTTTGCTTAGCCTAATGGATACATCATTGTGTGTTGGGAGTGACATGCTTTTTTCAGATCATCTATTTGAAAGCCACAATTTTTGCTACTGTTGTTGTTCCTTTTCCCCACAAACCTAAAGAAATAAGGACCAAGGAAAAAAGTCCACCCCCAGCTACTTATTTTAGTGGGGGCTGCAGTGCTCAGTAAGAAATGCAAGCATGCAGTTGAGGCAGGCATTTGTTTTAAAGTTTCATTTCCCAGTTGGGGCTACCTCACCTCCGGAAGGAATATGTTGTAAAGTGCAAGGGCTTAATATATTAAAGAGATTTAGGATGGTAACAGCCTCATTTTTCAAGGAGTGGCTTACTTCCAATTCTTAGCAACTGATTTTATGATTTGGAGAAGGTTCAGCACTTCCTGCAGTTTTTATTCCCCCACCTTCCCTGCCTTGAGAATTGCTGGTGTAGCCCACAACGCCTTCCTGGATTGTGTGCTGTGGCTGCAGGCAGCAGCGTGTGGTCTGGTCCTCTCCTCAGCTGGAGGAGGGAAGTGGCCCAAGGGTGCATTCAGGAACAGCTCTGGGAGCCAGGACAGCCCTGACCCTGCTGCAGAAGTCCTCAGGAGACATTAGGCATCATCAGAGCTCATGGTGGAGTCTCTCTGGATTCGCTCAGCCTGTTTCAGCCACTCATCTACCACCTGCAAATCTACAGGGCTACTGAGAAGAGATGTGCTTTCATGGAGAAAAGAAAAGCACTGCAGAGGTCATGACTGGAAAGGCCTGCCACATGGAGATGGGCATTTCTTGGCATAGAAACACCTGAAGCACAGCATACAGTAGCACACTGCACAACCACAAACCTTTCACCTGCTTCAAGGTTTCTAGGCAGTTTGGGTTTTTTAACTTCACTTCAACTGCAATTTAGCAATAAGACCTATCAGTCAAGAATAATCAGCACAATCAAACCTATTGCCTGCAAATATTCTTATGTGCCATCCAGTCCCATGAGGGTCCGAGAAGATAAATAATTCTTTTAGATCAAACTGCCAGTTTAAACACATTATAGAGGGCATTTATACAAAAGCAGCCTCACATTAGTAAGTGAGAACTTGATTATCTAAGTTTTGTGTCTGCAGTAAAAGTGCCTGCAAACAGTAAGAGTAGAATGTTTTATTTTTAATTGGTTTTGACTATTGAATCATTATGGACAACATGAGTCTTGAAATATTAAAAGGGGGAAAAAGGAGACCTAAGAAACCTCAAAGTTGATTACTTGGATATTCAAATTCATCAGAAAGAGTTTACAGCTTTTTCATTTCAGACAATAAAATTTTAGTCTCTATAGCTTCAGAATCTTTTTAGTGAGCTAGAATTTTTGAGATATTTTTCTAAGGTTTACAAGAAAGCTTTACAGTCACTGTGACAAAGGTGAAAGCTGTTTTTTGTTTAAACTCATCATTTTAAAAAGTTAAAGCCTGAAGTTTTCTATGTGCCAAAGCAGAATGCATCTTACCTGAGAACATGGGATTAAGAAAGTAGGAGTGATTTCCTTGGCTTTTACTCTGAGCCAATGGGCATATGCTTTTATTTTAAAATTTCTTGGCTGAGCTTTTCAGTTAGAAGCACCCTCGACACTTTAATACTGCTCAGCAGCATAGGGAGTTTGTTAGAGAACATGTTTTTTTATATAAAATAAATTTTTAATATGTATTTGTTAAAAAATAATGTTAAATAATAAATGATTTATTTACCTACCTGAAGAGATACAGCCCTTAGAGCAGAAAGTTTTACTTCTGAGTGCTTACTCCATATTTGCCTGGGTGTTCAGTTAGTTCAAGAATTTAAAATTATGCTTATCCATAATCTGAAATTTGTTGTACTTAGAGCAATACTACCAAAGCAGTGCTATGCAGACTATTTGTACAGCAAATATGCTCAGAAAAGAACAGTCAGTGCCCAAAACCAGGGACACCAAAGGAAGACTTTCCATTCCTTAAAAATTTGTCACAAATATTAATATGGGTATCTGACTTAAAAACAGAAGCAGGTAAATCAGATTACTAAATTTCTTTCAGTCTTGTTTAACTCGCTTCAACCCTAATATTTCTTCCATTAACAACTCAAAGCTTCAAAACAAAATTTCAGAATGCATAATCAATCTTTACTTCTGTTTGTTAAGATGCCAAAATCAAATGGCAAAAAGCATCTTTTATCTTGCAAATGTTTAAAGTTGGATTTTGGAACTACATGCACTTTCCATATTTGCAAATTTATGAAACAATGACTGAAATCAAGCATTTGATCCATAATATGGTTCATTTATTTTAGCATGCTTCATTAATTTTCCATAGATTTTTTGAAATGGGATGTCTAAGTCTACTTTTCTTTTAATATTATCATTCCTTTCCCAGAAAAAAGCCAAAATTCACAAGGCTGAAGCAGTCCTTTTATCTACTGACTTCTGTTCTGTATTTAGGCCAACTATTCAAGCTCTTCTTCTTTTGTTATCAACAGGTTCCTTTCCATCTTCCTTTGTGCTGATTCTCAATAAGTTAAAACAGAGAATGCCTTCAGGAGCTTTCCACCATTATCCCTGAAATATTAAGATCTATTTTTCTGTTACTCTTTTAGATTTTATTTCCTTGGACATTTGTATTATAAATAATTTCTTTCTTTCTTTTTTCTTTTTTTTCTCCAAGCCTTCCCAGTATTTCAATAAACCTCAGGTTTTAAAAACTTGACCCCTAGCAATTCCCCATTAACATATGAGGGCTAGAATTTTTTTGGCTAAAACTAAGTTTTAGCAAGCAGCTTTTTAAGGACTGGTATCCAAAAACTCCCACTGACTTCACTGGAGCTCCATTTTGGATGGACAGCAACTTGTGGGAAGCCACAAAATGAGCAGAGCAGAATAAAACCAAGAGTGGAAATAGGGAAGAAACAATAAAAAGAAAGAGAGGTAGGCTGTGGGAAAAAGTTCATATTTGGTGCAGCACCTAAATTTTTTGAAGAGAGATGAAACCTAGAAATCCCAACACTCTATTTTTTCCGGTATAAAACAAATTTCTGGACAGCAATTGAAACCTTCTGAGAAAATGTGTTTTTCTACTCTGTGTTTGCAGTATATCAGACGACAAGGCTACCATTTAGATCAAGAAGTAAAACAAATGGGAGGACATTCCCTCTGTGGGCCATATGGGATCCCCCTGGCAGGAGAGGGGCCACTGCAGGTGACATGCTGCAGGATTGGCTCCCCACTGCCACCCAGCACTGGACTTGATTGGGTTGTCCCCACATGCCTGTGGGGAACAATGACAAAATCTGCAGTGGCAGTCATGCCATAGGCATTGTCCATGACCTCATCAAATGCAATTAATTTCTTAATAAAACCCATAAACAAAGGTACAGATGACATAAGATACATTATCCAATATATAAGCTTAGTTTATCACAATCTAAAAAGGATTATTAACAAAGGGGGAAGACACATTGATGCCTTAAGATTTTAGCTTTTATAGCTTTCAAATCCTATACTGCATTACAGCATAGGTCTAAACCCCATATAAAGTGTAGTTAACTGTCTTCACGTTTTGATCAGACAAAGCAATCCCTGTAGGTCTGAGATCAAGGACATAGCAAAGCCTCTACTTCTTCAGGCCCCAAAAAAGTATAAACAACAGTGAATTGTGGGGGAATATGGCTTCATTACCTGAAGCTGTAATTGGAGAATTAACCTCTGATATGCAAACAGGCCAAACTTATACTGTCAGAAAAACTCATGGCCATTGTTCATCTTGGGTGTATCCTCTACGAGACTTTTACACTGTCCAAGGTGCACCTATTGAAGGCCTTTAATAAATACCCACTTTATTCTCTTAACTCTGTCTAGCCTCTGTTCTAGGTAGCCACTACAAGGCATCAACATCAGTAAAAAGGAGATGATGTATTTGGGTAATAAAGTCTACTGCAAGACTGCCCCTAGCTAAGAGAATGAGACAGGATTGAAATGCATTTGAGAACGGGAGAGATTAAACCTGAGATTTGCAGCTAAATTATACAGATTTTAAACCATGCATGTTTCTCAGCTCCCTATATTATCATACACAGCAAGTATCTTAAATCATTCATAAAAGCTGGCAGTTCACTCAGCCTCTTAATACCAAGAAAATGAAACCAAAGTTAATAGCATGTTTTAGATTTCAATGCTTTGCCTGTACTCCTTACAAACTTCTCTAGTGATGCTGAAGGTTCACTGTGCTCTGGGCAGGAATGCCAAATGCCACCTAATGAAGAGGATAACCATGAGAAAAGATGAGCTGGGAGGTGCAGCTCACCACCCAACAAGGCAGGGAGCACGGAGCGAATGTCCTGACCAAAGGCACGCGTACCTAATCTGTTGGATGGGTTCCTTTTGAAGAGGGCTCGCAGCAGGCTCTGGGCTTCTATGCTCAAAAACTGCGGCATTCCCAGCTTGGCTCTGAAAGAACACAACACTTGAAAAGAAAATAGATTTTTCAAGCTTTTTTTCCATCCCACTGTGGCTGAAACAGTGCAACTGTAGTAGTCAGGATGGGCAGACACATGAAATCTATGACCAAAGGCTACCTAAGCATAATGCAATGCAGAGTGAGAAGCTGACCTTACTCTGCTATCTTAGGGAAGGTTTTACCACTGACTTCACTAGAGGTAGAGCAGATCTAATGAATCTCATAAAACTTTTGCAACCTAAATAGGTAATTTTCCTACAGAATTTTTTCACTTTTTTAGTTCACTGAAATAATTCTGAGAATTAAGAGGAATTTAAACAATCAAGCTTAATGAAAAAAATGTATACTAAACTGCATACTGTTTAAAGAGAATAAAATTTTTCTCTTGGTCATTCACCACTTCATTTAAAAAATGCACTAGTGAGCAAAGCTAAGCTTCAAATACTTTTGTCAGCATTTAACATTAAATGAATGGGACATCGCAAAGCAAAAGATTTGAAACTTGGCAACAACAAAATATAAGATGTCCTGCAGAAATCTGACTTTCCCACATTTTGTGGATACTGACGTTACCACAAAAAGTAAGATAAATTTCTCTTGTAAGGCCCTCTCAGTAATTCACTTCCTACTGTTTATTCTGAAGGCAATTTTAGAGTTAAACACAGGCATCAGCTATGTCACGCCTTGCATGCCTTTGGAAGACTCATTATGCACATCATTATTCTCTACTCATCAAATACTTGGGCCCTATGGAGTCTCCAGAGGGTAGAATTAACTCACAGTTAGAAGAATGAAAGCAGTTTTGATACTCACTTGAGGATGAGTGCCATTGTCTCCTTTCTGTCTTTTCCCTGGAAGGGTAATGATCCCGTCAGCATCTCAAACTGTGGAGTAGCAACAAAATGGTAAATCAAATGTGCATTGGGATGGTCTGCACAGCTGACCACATCTATCTTCTATTTCCAACACAACTGAAAACTAGAGGAAAAGAAATGTTCCAACAAGCTGTGCTTCACAAAAAAATGGCCTAGCAAGTCTGGATGACTGTTCCATTCCCGAGATGTGTTACAAATTGTTTACACTGGTATTTGTTGTCAAGTTTTGGTATGTTTGGGAAGAAGTGTCACATATGGTGCTTCCTCCAGCACCTTGTTGTTTTATGTTGTTTGATGACCAATGCTGGCAGTGAGGTATTTGGCTGGAAGGACCCTTAGCCTCCATGGATATGGCTCTTCTTAGGTGATTGGTATGGACTACCATGCAAGGAAAATGGATTTGATATGCCACTCCCCTCCTTTTTAGGTTGAGTCAAACCACCTCTTTGATTGTACATATGCTGCACTTAGAGATGCCTCTACTATATTTTGCAGGAGAAACAAAACTAAACCCCACATTCTCAAGGTTTTTGAGCATCCCTTTTCTCTCCTACTTTGCTTCCTCTGGCTGTACTCAGTGATGAATCTCGTAAGTGCCACATTTAACTGAACCCAAATCTCAAAACAAAACTCAACAGTCATCATCAACTATTTGCCTAAGTCAAGTGTTGAAACATCAATCAGTTATGGTTCCTTGGAGACAGATCAGTGCTTTCAGTAAATTTGACAGGAATTTCACTTCTGTAAGAAGTGAAAAAAACTGACAAAACCCCGGCTGAAGAAGCTTGCCTAACTTGGATTCAATACCAGGTCTTTCACACAGCTCTCGCCATGGTGGTTTATGGAGTGGCAGCTTCTTTCTCTAAGGGAGGCTGAACGCTGTGCATCACCAAATATAAAGACACCAAGAACAAAATTCAGCTCAGACACAAAGGAAAACTGTGTCCATTGAGGGTAAGTTAAACTGTTACTTGTTTGTGTCTATCACTCAGGCCTTGGATCTCTTCTACTGTAGTAAGCTAATTAATTAGTGTAATTATTTAATCTAATAATTAATATTCATTGCTGTAAGTAAATACCTTCTAAGGCAGGAAAGATTCTTCAAGCCTTATATAGTTTTTGTATAGTTTCTTTTCCACAAGAAACTGCAGTGCTCCCAGAAAGCACGTTTGTCCTAAGCAGGATTCTTTCACTACCAAAACTTGTGTCAGACTTCCCCACAGCCTGACTCTTCCTCTGCCCAGTTTAAATACAGCTATACCAGAAGAAAAATATAGAGAAAACTACTGGTGAACTGCTATGCTTATTTTGGGAGATGAGCAGAAAAGATGTTAAGAAGCCAGATAACTAATTGAATATAGTTAATTGAACGATTACTCTTCATTAGTAACAAATTACCTTAAGGCACTAAAACGCAAGGTAGAAACAGAAATAAACCACTTTAGAAAAATTTATATGGCTGCCAAATATAAACAAGATTTGGAAAA
Organism: Irena cyanogastra; assembly: GCA_013397155.1. Taxonomy (NCBI): domain Eukaryota; kingdom Metazoa; phylum Chordata; class Aves; order Passeriformes; family Irenidae; genus Irena; species Irena cyanogastra. The sequence goes on along the minus strand of VWZV01001841.1, from coordinate 237,235 downwards.
AACAAATATATTAACTTCTGCTTGGGTTAGGAAAGGCAAGAAAAGAGCTGCCTGGTAGACCTGGAGGAAGGCACCTCGTTTTCTACAAAGAAACATAATGAGGGAGAATTTTTAAACCTACCTAGATGATGCTGGAGCTTAAATACCATTTTCAAAGTAATTCTGACCTATTAGAGCCTTAATCCTGATAAAAGTGCTCAGATATACTGGGAATGAAGGGCAGAAAACATTGCTTCCCAGGGCAACAGCAGAAATGGTACAGATTGTGCCAAACCCGCCTCGTGATTTCTAGAGTGTTTATGCTCAGGGTGAGTACCTAATGTTCACTTACACTAGCTCACATTACTTTGTTAGTATAATAAATCTAATTTAGCAGCACCAACAATGGCTGCTACATCTCATTTATACTCTGGCACAAATGGGCTGGACACTGCTGCAGATGACACAGATATAAGCAACTGCTTGGTCAGTGACTATGTGGGAAAGGACTGTGGTTCCCATCCACCCCAATATCCCAGGAATATCAGCAAATGTATGGTGACTGCAAGGGATGGAAACAAGGAGGAAGGAATTTGGAAGAAACTTAAGTTGCAGGTGGGAGCAAGGGGAATGACTGTTCTGGAGGCTGCAGGCAACATTTACTGTGCTGCTGTAATGGCCAGCACTTTGTTACCACATCTCCAGTTGTGCAGGCCTAATGTTGAGATTAATTCAGATTCAGAAGAAATGCAGTTAACATCAATATTTAAAGTGAAAGGCAGACATGTAATTTAAGTGTACCAGAGCTTTTTACTTCAATGGACTTGGCTAAGCAGCATCTGGAAGAAAACATACGTTTCTCAATTTCAGTCCTGACTAAATGTGTTGAAGTTTAAAAATGAAAGAACAAGACTGAAAAAAAAATTGAAATTGTTAATTTCACAGTTAAAGCTACAATTTCACTGCACAGCGACCTGTCTTCCTACTTATTTTTTCAAAAAGTGAAAAATCTTGCTAAACCTGAACACGAAAACAGAAGTGAGAACAAGCTGGCCACACTCTTACACATAAATACAGAGCTGTATGGGTCACAGCAGGTTGACAAGAAGCTGAGACTAGGGGTGAATGAACTCTGCAGTATTTTTGTCTATTAGAGCAGTCCCTATAGTTTTGCTGGGGGACTCAGTTTTCGTTCTCTCTACTTCCCCATCTGTATAAACCATCTGTTTGCTCCTTGCTTCCCACTGATTCACTTCCCAGGTGTTTTGGAGGGCCATCTTCTGTTAGACTTCAGAAGGCTGCTCCTCCCTCCAACCTTGACTTCCCTTCTGTACCAAAGAAAGTGGAAGAAAGGCAAATATTCTTTTTTCCAGATCAGCTGCTTATTTAGAGAACCACAGGACTAGGCTTAATGGGAAGGGGCCTCTGGAGTCACATAATCCAGCCCTTGCTGAGGTCTCAATACACCATGAAGTGCTTCCTTTCTCTAGTCTTCAGGGCAGTCTCCATTTTCAGCAGGCAAAACATGAGCACTTCCCAGAAGATATACATGTGGGAAGACCTTGGAAAAGAGAGCCACACTTCTGAGGAAATTCAGGATTCAAGAAGTGACCCAGGAAGGTAATTGGGAAAGACAGTGAGTGAGAAAAAATTGTCAGCCTGGATAACTGCCATATGAATCTTCCTAATGGATGGAAGAAACTACTTCAGCCCAAGTCTGCTGAAGTATTGTGAGCACAGGATAAAACGCAGAGTTACAAAGCAACTTGAAACCATTCAGTTTTGGAAAACAGAGAGAGACACTCTCATCAGAATGGCCAGGTTGTCCTCTCAACACTTCCAGTCCTTTTCCAGGTATGAGAGAACTGCACAAACACTCAGTTGAATACTTGCAAAACGCATTAAATATTTTTCATTATCTGTGTTTGTGAAATACAATGAATTAGTGCTAACAAAGGGTTGAATCCTTTAACATAGCAACAAGCATAAACATTCAAAATAATGTCCATGAAGACCATCTCCTGCACTGGAAATAAAAAAAAGCCTTATAATTGGATTTTGTAAAAGAAGATTGTAATACTTTGATGCCTTGCATTGATTTTTCCAATATTACTGTATAGTTACTACAAAATTAGTACAGATCTCAATACTTTGGATACTAAAGGGACATTTTCTTTTCTTGTGAAGACTTAATTACTTGCTGACACATATGAACACATTTTTTCTTGTTTGGGACTGCTACCAAGTCATCACAGCCATTTCTCTAATTATATTCCCCTGTCTGCTCAGATGACTCTCAAAGGTGTACAATGGTTTTTTCCTGAACTGAAAGAGGTACAACTTCCATAAGGTCTGTGACCTTGTAAATCAGCTGGTAGGATGAACTACAAAAGCACTGCTTTGTGAGGCCTTCCAGGAGGTTTGTACATGTTAGGTCAGGCAGATCAGTTTACCTGGGTTTCAGAGATGGCAGTGTGGGCATTAAGACTCTTGCAGTGGAGCTGCAATGGTATTAGTTACATATCCAACTTTTTAACAGTGCAGGCCAAACGCTTGTTCATGAAGATCTTTTGATGCAAAGCTTTTGCAGAGTATATCCTATCCAAAATCTCCAATGCAGTGAGCAAGATACAGAAAGGCAGAAAAGGAAAACTGTCTGGTCATGATAAACCACATAAATTCACCAGCAGAAATTACAGATGTGTTTCAGCAGTCATCACCACATACTTAATGAGAAGCAGGGACTGTCTTCTGCAATGATGGAAGGGGCAGATTTTAAGATTTGTGTAACTGCTGACATGCAGTAAGCTGCCATAAGGCAATTCAAATAAACTGAGCAGCAAACAAACAGAGCAGGTAACAGTTTCAGTTGTGTGGGCTGTGTCAAAGACCTAGCTGGCAGTAAATGAAGTTTTACTGTTGTTGACAGTAAAACTCCTGGTGAATTATAATTCACAAAATCATTAATAACACAATTAATAAATAACACCAGTACTTAGTCATTTTCAGACAAGTTTGTTTTGCTATTAATAATCACAACATGCCACATTTAAGGAGCATGCAAGAATAATTCAGTTTGATTCTAGTCTGTGCCCTGGTCAATGCAGGTTGGCAAGAGAAGCAGCAATCCCCCCCTCACAGAACAGACCAGAACAGACAATTGAGTGTTTGGTTGCTCTGATGATGAGGAAGATACAGACCATGCTACAACTATCGGCCTAATACATTCCCTTTTTTGATTTTAGATATGAAAATTACACTATCACATACACTTCTTTTGAATCTATGCATATTTCATCAGCTGGTATATTTTCTTCATCTATTTTACATCATACTGCAAAGTGATTAGGAAGAAATGTTAATAAATCATTTGATTACTATTGAATTATCTTCAGTTTTTCAGACTGACAAAAACAGCAACAGCTTCTGTAATAGAACATACATGTGACAAAACAAGGAAAACAAGGAGAAAAGAGCAGAGTGAAAGACAGCATCAGAAAATCCTCCCAGACATTTAGTGCATGGAAATATACATTTTTTGGTGCCAACCAGCTATATGTGGAAAATGAAAAAGGTTGAGCTTACTGACATATTTTTCTCTAATATTTCTGGTAACACTTAAAGGCTTAAAATATTAGCTTGGAGTTAAAAGGGTTTTGCGTTCTTTAATTCATCTCGTTTTATAGGGATTCTTATCTTTTCTAATTCTAATATGCTGAATCCTTAGGGGAGGGTTGAAAGAGCAATGGAAAGAAAAAAAAAAAGAAAGCCTAGCAATTCCCAGAGAGGAAGTAGTCCAGTTTATTAAGAGTTTATTAGCTGGTAAAATAAGAACAATCTATACACCATATGCACCATCTTTTAATGGCAGACAAACAGTGAGAAGACTCAGCTGTTCACCAAAAATAAATATATAATAAAAAAGTTAAAGGGTAAGGACAGATTTATTCTATGAGACATACCCTATTGATTTTTGTGAATAAAAGTACATGATTCAGAAGTGCTGAGAATCCCCAAATGGATTTGTGGCCTCAGGAGACAAGGATATTCCACTCCTTTTATAATTCAGGCAATAAATTACAATATTTATGTAGATTAACTGCTGCCAACCTGCTAGATCAGTGATGCAGGCTCTCCCCAACCCAAATTTTCACTGTTTTTCACACTGCTTCCTATGCGTCCTCTGGTGGCATCAGCTGTCCACTTCCAGTGAACAAAATTGAAACATATTCTATGGATTTTGGGATGCAGTGTAATATATAGCTACCAAAAATAGCCTCCATATCACAGGAAATGGTGCTGTATTGGAAAAGGACATTGCTAATTTCTGGTTCTGCCGTGACAACCAGGGTGAGGTGCCCTGAGAGCCACAGTAGTTTTGGCCTTATTTATTAATTGTGTTATTAATGATTTTGTGAATTATTATTCACCAGGAGTTTTACTGTCAACAACAGTAAAACTTCATTTACTGCCAGCTAGGTCTTTGACACAGCCCACACAACTGAAACTGTTACCTGCTCTGTTTGTTTGCTGCTCAGTTTATTTGAATTGCCTTATGGCAGCTTACTGCATGTCAGCAGGTACAGTTACACAAATCTTAAAATCTGCCCCTTCCATCACTGCAGAAGACAGTCCCTGCTTCTCATTAAGTATGTGGTGATGACAGCTGAAACACATCTATAATGCCTGGTGATGGCCATGGCCTGAGCACAGGGTAGATCTGCAGCCTGCACACTTCAGGAGAGAGCAGCACCACCTCTGTTATCCAAACATATCCCTGTGAGAGCAGCAGGTGTCTGGGCTCAAGGGACAGCACTATGCTTGACGAAACAATGCTGTGAGTATCTGCTTCCAAAAACGTACAGTGTTCATACAGCTTGGAAAAAAATCAGAGTCACGGACCAACTTCTTGATCTTTTCTTCGTCTACCTCAGCAAGAACAGCACAGAGACTGAAGAGGCCGGAGGGGTGCAGGATGGAGGAGGCAGGTTAGCATCTGAACACGTCATTTTAAAAGGCTGGCTTGAGGAGAGCGCAGTACCTCTCTGAAAAACTTCACTGATACTGCAGTTCTTATCAGAGGGATCCGATCCCTCCCACAGCCACGCCCCCCTCCAGCAGAGGAGCACGGTTTTTGCATTACCATGAGCACGCCGAAGGACCACCAGTCGGCACTCTGCGTGTGCCCTCGCCGGTTGACCACCTCTGGGGCCATGTACTCTATCGTCCCGCAGAACGAGTACGCTCTCTTGTCGTGGTCGATGGCTTCTTTACTCAGACCAAAATCTACACAAATTGAAGCAGAAAAGGACTTGTCAGGTCTCTAAAAATGGTTATTTATTCTTTTGCTCGCTTTAATTGTTTGAACAAAACGCACCAAGCAGCTGGTGAAGCGCCCCTTCTGTTCGTGTGCAGGAAGAGGCACAGGCACGTGTGTGCTGGAGCCCTGCCTATGGGGAGTGCCTGGCACTTGTTAATACACCCTGAAAATAGGCATATCAGTTTCCCTGTTCAGAATGAGGTTCTGGCTCAAGGCAGAAGGAAGTTTAAATAAGCAGATATATACAGTTCAAATTTGGTGAAGGCAATGCTAGTAAGGATTCTTGCACATCTAACGAAAGTATTAGGAACAATAATCCCAGATTACACCAGTGAAAAGGTTGGCCAGACATGCCTCTAGAGTGGCAAAGGGGTGTTTTTCCAGCCATCCTCTGCCTGGATTAAATAGCCATATTGGATGCATCTTTCCATCCACAGTGGCAGGCAGCCAAACCTGCCTGCTTCATGTCAGTCAAGAGCACAATTTTACCAAGAAAATGCTATGTTCTCCATGTGCTGTGGAGTATGGGGGTTGACAAATCAGCAGAGAAGCTCAACACTCAAGCTCTTCGGGCTTCTAGTTTTTGTAAGGAAACTCCTTCCAACCAAAGACCAGGATACATGCAATATACTGCAGGAAAAAAAAAATCAGCTCATAGGCATGAAGTTTTCTGTTCCTCACATACCTGTTATCTTAATGTGACCCTCTTCATCAAGAAGAATGCTATAAAGCAAGAAAGAAACATTCATTCATTAGGCATGCACAAAGTGCAGTTAAAAAACATGAATAAAAAAAATCTTTAAGTCAGGTAAGGAGATATGCAAGATTCAAATACTTACGTACACAAAACCTTAGTGGATTCTATGGCTCCAGAAAGAAAACTAAACCCCAAAGGTTTGCTACTCTCATGTCTGAGGCATGCACAGCCTGAGGCAGTTCCACGAGGAGCCTCTGTGCTCTATAGGATGTTCAAGGTGGGCATGCAAACAGATCTCAGAAAGAACAAGGTGCTCAAAGCCAACAGCTGCAGAGTACGTGCTTCCAGCAGGAGAAGGAGCTACACGTTTCCTGTTCTTGTCATAATAAAAGGAAATCACACAAATAATCAGGGCTAGGACTCACTGGACCTAAAATTAAGTCCAAAGATTCATGCTGAAGTAATAAAAGTCATCATAGAGCACAGTGACCAGTCACAGCCTAACTGCATGGATCTCAGCCTCTGCTTATTTTTTCTGTCTGGAAAACAGATGAAAATTCAGCCTGGAAGCCAAATTCAAGTGTTCTCACATTTGCCACCTGCCAACATATTTCTTCCTCACAAAGGCACTGCAACATTTCTTCAGTTCACAAAAAGCAGTGCTAGTTTTTGTGGGAACAAGAAGGAACACTGAATTTGAAAAATAATGATTTTGGTAAATAAAAACTGACACACTAATGAAGGTGGTCTTTCTTCAATCCTAGTTAAGACTCAGTATATTTCTCTTTTCAAACTGATCTACCATGGTGCCAGCTATTTTTATATTCCTCTTCTCTTAGTGAATCACTTTAATTATTCAGGAAGAAAATACGATAGAAGTGAACCAAATATAATGGACTATACTTTTGTGAAATGTTGTGTCTGAACTGAAACATAATTGAAAAAAGATGCTCTTCTGTCATTCACATGTTTAGAAAAAGCTGTTGTGCAAGTCATCAAAGGCCAGCAACTAAGTCAGTACCACGAGTCCAATAATTAAAGCCTTTTCTTCTCAATAAAAGCATCTTACCTTTATTCTTCCTTCACAGTCTCCTTGAACACATAATTTTCAAGTACTAGTCTATGCCAGGTATGTTTAAATGTATTTTTGTGACTGCAACCCCTAAACTTGTACTTCAGAAGAGAACAGAATAAGACACCTGCCAGTGTGGAAGTGAATGTATGAACTCCACAGACCTAGATCTGGAAAAATAGCAGGGGGAATAGAGCTCACAGAAATCACCCAAATTTTTCCCCCACACTCAGAGAGCCCCTGTGAATAACTGTGCAATTCAAAGGTTGTGGGAATTTCCCCAGAAGCATTGATTTTACATTTGATGGGTTTTAAATTTCATAATTTCCTACTGAAAATCCATGCTGCTTCGGTATGTACACAATGTGTGTTTCCCACACTTTGCCCTGATTAAAGGGCTCACACCTTACCCTGATTAAAGGGATAGAGGCAACACCAACAGAGCTTTCAGACTGACTACTGCCTGAGGTTGAGTCAGAAACATACAGCAACTCTTCCTCACACTGTTTGCATGAGCAGCAAAATGAATAGATCCTGGCTTCCAAAGGATGTGTATCCTGTATCCCCTAAAACGTGATCTACAGCTCCTTCCTCCATCTCAGGTTCCCTCATCACCCTTCTACCATGCCCTCAGCTGCTGGCAACTCCCTGTGGCCCCTGGCAGCACCCTTTGGACATCTGGGTGCCTCCACATTTGCCATCTGGCAGCACAAATAATGTCACAGTTACTAACAGATTATATTTCATGTAAAAAGAAAACAATATCCTAATAGTAAGGGAAAAAAAATAGGCAACTGTTGCACTGAATTATCTTAGAGTGAAATTAAGAAGAAAAAAAACAAAGTATCTGCTTCTAAGAATGCAAATTACAACAACAGACAAATAGTTTTCCTGTGACAGTAGAAGCAAACTTATTATCTGATCATACTCTGTACTCTCTTTTTATCTTTGTCACTCTAGAATTCCTTTTAATCCCACAATATCCACAGCAGACATTCTATTGTGACAATCACAATTACTTCAGCTGTGGTTTGCAGGATAAACTATTCTGAAATAAGATAGTATTATTCTATGGAAGGGGAAAACAACCAGAAGTTCTTAATATGATTCAAGCTTGAGAACAATCTTTCATCTAAATTAATGTTTTGAAACTATAAAAACCATAGAAAAGTAGACTACTTGTAAATGCTTAACTAGGTTACAATGATATGGAGTGATAAACTTCAGCTAGGAGGTGTTTTTCATTTTATTTGTTCAGTCTAATGCTTGAGTGCCTTTACAGGATACTGTCATTGTAAACCTTCCCTTCAAAGCAGTAATAACAGTTATTAGGTGAAAAATATACCAACATCATAAATAAGTGAACCACACATAGGCTTGGAAGGAAAAATGCCACAACATAAGGATATCTCTCAAAGAAGAAGAGACTGAGGGGAGCCCTCATCACAGCCTACAGGTTTCTCAAAATGGGAAGAGGAGGGGCAGGCACTGATCTCTGCTCTGTGGTGCCCAGTGACAGGACCTGAAGGAATGGACTGAAGCTGTGTTACTGGAGGTTTAGGTTGGATATTAGGAAACATTTCTTCACCAAGAGGATGTTTGGGCACTGGAACACTCCTCAAGGAAGTGGTCACAGCACCAAACCTGACAGAGTTCAAGGAGTGTTTGGACAATGCTCTCAGACAGATGGTGTGATTCTGGGGATTGTCTTGGGGATATCCTATTACTCTGTGATTGAAAATTTTAGCATCAGGACCATCCCACAAACATTCAAACTGCTTTCACTGACCTCAGTTTAAAAGTATGCCTTGAGAAAATAAAGGCTAGAAATCTCCATGCTAGAGGCTGGGGCAGCTAAATTTGTAGCAGAAGAGTGACACAGTCTGAGTTACAGAAGTCTCACAGCAGAGCTAAGACTGCAAACTCCGTATCAAATTTTCTGCTGCAGCTTTATCACAGGGGAAAAAAGCTTACGTTATGGATTGTTGGCATTGTTTTACATCATGTCTTAAACCAAGGCCTGAACAATTCTCTCCTACTTTTCTCTTACTCTCTTTATTTTGGTTTTGAGTCATGTCTTCTGGGCTTCACTTTGAGCTCCAACATCCCCAAATCAATGTGAAGTTCCACCAAATCTAAAAAAGCTGGAACTCTGGGGTTGGTTTGGTTGGATTTTGGGTTTTTTTTGTTTGGTTTGATTTAGTTTTTTTGGCTAGCTTTTTTTTTTGTTTGTTTGTTTTTTGTTTTTTGTTTTTGTGTTTTTGTTGGTTGCTTTTGGATTTTGTTTTTTTTTTTGGGATGATCTAAGTTTCTTTCTAAGTGAGAGCAGTTTTGCAGAAGATTCAACCCATACTTCATGTTAATCAGAAACTGTATGTTAATCAGAAACTGTATGTTAATCAGAAACTGATTCAGCCAAATTTTTGGATGGGAAATAAAACCTACTTGAGACTTTTGTATCAAGAGTTGTTTATTTCATTTTGTTATGAAAGTACCAGATGAAGTAGTCAAATATCTGCTAAAGAAATGAAGATTCTCACAAACTGCCTTTGGTGGTATTTCAGTGTTCACATGACCCCACACTGTCTCACATGACCCCATGCTATCTCAACCTGCTGAACACAAATTCCTCTCTGCTGTAGCTTCGTTGACACCATGAAGTCAAAAAGGGACTGCTTACATCAATGGAAGCTTTCCACCATAAGCCTTTGTCTTTTACTGATTCTCAGATCTCCCTTCTCTATGCAGGGCAGTTACATCCATAAGTCAATAGTCATGGTTGGCAACATGCTGCATTAAAAAGTGGTGTTAGGCTTTTTTAGAGTATAGTGTCTACACTGGCCCATGTGTAGACAACTGAGGGCCTTAAAATGGACATCACTCCTTCTTAACCTAAATCCCTACTCCAGAAATCAAGGCGCATCTAGGTTCCTGAAAAGAGAAATGGTAAAGATTAATAATAGTTTGTCCATTTTCAGATTGTAGAGTTACTTCTAAGTCACTCATGCCCTTAAACCACAGCATAAGAAATAAAATTTGCATCATATACTACTTTATAGTAAGTTCCCATTTTTCTCTTATGGTATATTTACCATATATGCCAGGGTATATATGCCATATTTCATAGCTTGACTGTGTAGTCCTTAAGTAAAAACGTGCCTCACCATGTAAGGAACTCAGTGGCTCCCAGTGTGACTGAACAATACCTTGTCCCACAAGGGATGTCACTGAAATCACCAAGGCAACTCAAGGAGAAGAATTGGTCTGCAACAATTCAAGAGAAGTATCTGCTTGTTCTAAACAGGGCTTTAACCAGAAAGCTCAATTACTTGTCTTTTTGAAGTAAGTACAGCTGACTTGAAAACAACTCCCAGTTGCACTTGAAGCTAACTCATAGCTTTGAATTGTTAACATGGACTTTTGCTCAGGGAATCTTAAAAAAAAAAAAGTTGAACCTTAAATTTTAATGCACTGAGGGTTCTTCCAAGTGGTTTGAACAATGCTGTTTTCTTTTTCTTTTTTTTTTTACATAAACAATTCCAATGAGCTTTATTTTAGTATACTTACTGAGCTGACAAGCAAACTCAAACCTATCAACAGCTACTTTTGGAAGCTTCTGAAGAACAACAGAAGCATTGAACAATGAAAGGTCTTATGCAGTGCCTGTCTTTAATAAAGGGGGGAGGGAGAGAGAGAGAGAGAGAGAGAGAGAGAGAGAGAACTGGGAAATTACGAATTAATTAATTTATCTCCAGTTCTGCAAATCTGACAGAGCAAACCTTGTGCTGCAATCATGCTGGCAATGCCTCTGCTGAAGATGTGCGTGTGTGTGATTCTGCACGTTGCACCTCAAAGGAGAGAGGCATCAAAGGAAACAAAAGGGGAGGAATGAGAAGCCCTGTAAAGACTGACTAGTGAAGGAGAGCTCAGTACCTGGATTGTTTAGGGTACAGAAGAGGGTCTAAGGAAAAGGATGTTCTCACAATCCCTTGAGGCTGCTGCTGAGAGCAGAACAAGCAGGTTGGGGCTTCGAGGAGGACAGGCCAAGGAGCATTTGTATGCAGTGGCAGCAAAGAAATTTCAAACTAGCTATTAAGGGCACTATTTTAAATGAAAAATTGCTGGAGCATTGCCAAGAGGTCTCCTATGTTGAGCATGGAGTCTTCACCAGCTGTTTAACACCTAGGTTAGCAACACACCTGTTATGGTCTTGATCCTGCCAGGGGGCAAGGGGAGGATGAGAACATCATGAGATGGTCCTAATTTTCTTTTATCATCTTATTTAGAAAGATATTCTTTCCTAGATGTAACTCAGAAATTTAGCATTTTTTTCCCCTGAGAGTAATTGTTTCATTCTGCTGTATCTATTTCTTTAATGTAAACCTAAAGTTCCAGTGAAATCATAAGCTGTCATGCTCTGCTCTCCTGGGTGTGACTACACATAGGCTTTGCACCATAACAGAGATGTTTTTAGGGGATATGGTTTTCATTCAGAGGCCTTGCTTTATCTCCAGGAATGAACTTCTGGGTCATTCCCTTTCCTGTACAACAGTTATATTCATGTAAGCTAATTTTATGCTATATCAGTTGCATCCAAATTAAACTGTATTACAGTTAATCCATTTAACTGTAAATCAAAGGCCATAAACCGTATATACAAAAGTTAGAAAATGTAAGAGTGAGGGCTGCCACCTTAACTTTACACAGTGATCTCTCTGTGTAAAGGTCTTCAGTTACGTGATGATACTTTTTTATTTTCTTCCAGAGAAATCTTGTCTCAGTTGGCAGACTGGTAACACTCAGGGAGGGATTTTAGCAGAGCAGTACAGTGAACGGGATGGCTGGTCTCAGCTCAGACAAAAATATAGAGAAAACTGGATTCCATCTGTACCTTTTCAACATGCTTCTATGTGACAATGACAAATCAGTGACACCTTCCTTCCTTAGATGAGTTCCAATTTCTCGATTCACTAATCCCTGATTTGAAGCACTTCAGCTTGGACTGCAGTAATATAAAGTGCTCTCACTTGCAACTGGAGTCACTGAGAGATGTTTTTTGAGATGTGAAGTGACACTTGCTGCTGAGAACTCAGGAGAATCTAGGTCTCAGTATCTCAAGTACAATGAACAGTTTTAACATATACTTAAATTTCTTACTGGTTTCTAACTTCTTCTAAAGGTAAAAATTACAGCATATGCCTAAAAATGTAATGGCATTGTGACATATCTGAATATACAAGCTCATGTCTGGATACCTTCTAATAGCACATTCATATCTGATGTGTTATCTCAAATCAGCCTCATCTAACATCAGAGAGAAAAGCAGTGCATGATCCATACAAATGCTCACTAGAATCAAAGTTTTAAACAGAAAACCTATAATTGGAGTTATTCTATTGGAGTGTACATGTTCGTTGATGCTGAATGGATAAAACAGCAATTCAGAATGAAATTGAAACTGAAGAGCTGCTGGCAGACAATGCATGAGCCTGTGGCTATGGCAGCTGGGGTGTCACCACTGCCTACCTGCATTTCATATCAGGAACAAACTGATACTTTTTTCCCTCCAGTTCTCTAATTTATAGGATGACCTCCCATATTTGCCAAAGACTCTGGTTTCTAGTTTTGGTTGCATAAATGGGCAAGATTGGAAAATGGGGTCAACTACAAGAAGTTCTCTGGCCCAAAAGACTGAGAGCCTTTCCTATGTACATCTGTTGAATTCACATAGTGCTACTGCTGCTAGTACTATTTGCCTAACCAAAACATAAAATTGAATTTAAAATTTAAATCACATAGAACTGCAATGGAGATAATCAGTCTCCTTCCTTCAACTTCTCACCTACAAAGTCTACTTTCCATTACTTTTGGTCTCATGTTTTGCCTGTGAGAGTGAGAGCGATAACATTCCATTTTAAAGAAAGAGCTGCATAGTTTTCAGTTTGATGTCACAGAAAGAAAATGCTGCTGTGCTGTCAGACTTTGAAAGTGTAAGCAATTGCCAAAGAGACTGCCCTCAGTGGTTATCTTTTATAAATGTTGATGACTATTACATTAAAAAGGAACTTTGGAATGTTGCCGCCTGATTTATTTGAGTCATCACAGCAGAATCCAGCAAAGCACCAAGCAAAGGGCATAGAATAAAAACCGTATCACGTCACTCCCAGTGATAGCACTGAAGGTGTCATTTGCTCTACTGATGCATTGCAAACAAAAAAGAGAAAGGTAGGACCACATTACGAGTCAAAAATAGCTGCGAATATAAGTGAGAACAAATATTTTGGAAAATATTTTGCACAGTTAATACAAGTGTTTTAGAAGTCCTGATTATCATGTCTCCCATGGGTTAACAGGCACACAAGTTCTCAGGCATGCTCATTTACTTCAAGCAATGGCTCCAGTAAAACGGAACGGTGCCAGGCCATATTCCTTATGAGCTGGAAGCGGAGCTGCTTTAGTGGTTTACACTGCAGAGAACGGTGCCACTGAAGCTAAAGGCACAGGGATCTGAAATCTCTGCTGAAATCATGCACAAAACTAAGGCCAGGCACACAGAGGTCCCATCATGCTGGAGCACAGTCAAAACATCTGGCCTCGTGCTAAGACGGTGTGATAGGAAAAGCCTGCTGCTGCTGTGACAGTCTCGTGTGCAGTCTCACAAACAAGAAGGAAGGCAGAGCCCCTGGCACCTTCTCATTTAGCAGCGTGACAAGGAGCAGAAGCAACCTACAAGTTCATGTATTTATGTTTCAGTTCACTTTTCCTTGTTAACTTACTTTTCTGGTTTTAGATCCCTGTAAATAATTCCAAGACCATGGAGGTGGTCCAATGCCAAGGCCAGCTCAGCTAAGTAGAACTTGACATCCTCTTCTGTAAACATCACCTAGAAAGAAGGAAGAGAAAATCACATCTATTTATTGGACAGTGGTGGGCTGGCTTGCCTTAAACAGACACAGGGAAGGAATCGTCTAACCTGGGAATGCTGGAAGGACCATCATATCAGGTTCAATTTTCCATAATTTGTCTGAACTGACATTAACAATTCCTACCAGATTCTCCCTATAAAACAAAACTTCAACTGTTGAGTACCTCTATTCCTTAAAATATGCTGCTCTCATTCGTCTGTTTGATCTGTTTAGATGACATTATGTCACAATATTAGGAATAAATTATAACTCCTTAGCCTTTGGAAATGAACAGCAAAATTAAACACATTCAGTGCAGCCCATATTGCTTTCATATCCCTTAATTTGCTACAATCTTGGCATTTGGTTACCAAATTCCCAAGAAACACCATGGGAAACCTTTTTGGTGAAGTGGAATACTTCCAAGTCTGAGCAGAATACACAGCATGAAGAGAATCAGAGATAGATTTAAAACCTCATGCCGTGGAGGTCCAAGGAATATCAGTGTTGCCCTAAGCAGTGGTGAGCTGTATAACATCCATGTCCTGATGAGGTACCAACTGAAGACAGTGTTTTCTGTAGCTGGTATGGATACTGCTGACACTGAAAGCTGTGTTTTAGGTGAGAAGAAACTTCTGTAATCAAAAAACAGTAAGTTCTGAAAAATTCAGGTGTCAGGAAACCCCTTTGGCTCAACTTCCATTATATCTGAGATGTTCTCTTTAATTAAACTTCAATATGCACAGAGATAATAATGCAGAAAAAGAAGCTGATATATTGGATACACAAGTGTGATTACGCATGACAGAAGTAAAATGAGTCAGCTCAATACAAATTTACTTGTCATATGAAAATGTAAATTCTACAGTAGAAGTTGCAGAGCTTAATTTTAAAATTAAGTCTCTGCTCTCAAAAAGGGGTAGCCAAAATATCTGAGTGCTTTGAGAAGTTCCAGACAGCTGAGAGAAAAAAAGAGATGATTCAGAGAACAGATGTCACATAATTTAATTAAGAATTTTACTGCAAAGGGTAGAAATAAAAACACAAGGAAAATAATAAATAAATACACAAGCAAAAGCTCTCAAATTTAATTGTATTGAATGCAAAAATTACATTAATTTTAAAAGAAATTTAAATTATTTATAATATTTCAAATAAATAATGTAGGCAAGAAATTAAATCAATAGAATCCAGGAAAAATCTAACCTATACACATACACCTTGTTAAAGTCAGATGTCTCAAAAAGATAGACCAAGAAATAGGCAAGCTCTGCATGAATGCATGCAATATATGTATATGAGATCTGACTGAAAGTCCACTGAAATCAACACCTTCCAACCAAATCTGTAACAACAAATTGCAGGCAGTTCAAGCTTTCCCAGAACTTCTTCCCTTGCAATACCTTGCCCCTAAACAGCTGCAAAGGATAGGCAGGCAAGGTGAGCTGCAAACACTGAAAAAGAGACGTATGTTTTTACTGCCAGCTTAATGGGTCATTAACGATGGTATACCACACAGGAGCTGGTGAATGGCCCTGGACAAGCTTTGGGGAAAACAGGAAGCTCTAAAGAAGGACAAAGTCAGAGCTGTTATCTTCCACTTTTGAGTTCCCTGGCTGTACAGACTACTCTCCTAGGCAAGAGCCACATTTTCTGTGTTTTTCCATGAAACCAGAGAGGCCCTTGCTGAGACAGCAGCGCTGCCTTGCTAATAAAACTTGGTCTCATGACAATAGCAGAAGGACGTCTTAAATTAAAATTTTTAAAATCTTTTTCCTCATATTAAATATAACTGCTACCAAGGACTGAGTATTTATATAAAGATCATTACTTGGCAGTGTAATTAACTTGTTACCAATGTCTTCTGGCATTAGCAAACAAGCCTTAAAAGCAAAAACTTGGGGTCCCAAGTTGCAGTGCACACAGCATCCTGCAGCATGTCACTGAATCAGGAACTGAATGGGGCGGAATGGGGAGAGCAGGGAACTTCTGACTGAAAATACTGTTTTCACAGCTTTTTTAGTCCATCAGTGGCTCTCTAAACCCAAGAGCAACAGAGCATCCCTTGAGATGGCATTTGAAAGGTTCCTATCTTTAAAGACTCTATGACAAGTGGTTGCCTGCATCCCTGTCCCCACACCCTGGAAAGTGTCAAGGGCTGGGGACATCATGTTGGTGACAGAAAACACCAGGGCACAGACAAATGCAGGGCAGCCATCCTGCCTCACTGGAGCACTCCTGCAGGGACCTCTCTTGGACTGCTGGCTCACAGAGGTTTGGAGATACAGGAAAGGGCTAAATAAACATGGAAAACCTACTGCGGCTGCTCTCTACGGGCATCGGCAAGACTCGGGTTTGGGACGTTCCCTGCCTGCAGCAGTCCCTCTCCAGGGCCATGGCATGCAGAGGACAGGAGAGGGATGAGAGCCTGGGGAGGGTATAGAAGCAGCAGCTGCTGCTGGCAGGTAGGAGGAGGGCAGGTGAGGGTGGTGACAGCCCACCTCCCATGTCCGGGCCGGTGCGTGGCCCTTGACCTGCTCCCTGCAGAGGCTGACCCTGACCCATGGCCATCTCTTCCCTCTGCTGGCAGTGAGTGTGTGCTTCCAGTGGTTCTGTGCTCACCTCTAGGGCAAAGTGTATTGGGGATATTGATTTCTCAGGCTGTTCCTCATCACATCCAAGACTTACTCTGAAAGCATATAGAGTCTGGGGCTATTCTGCTACGGGAATGGCTTAGCAGTGGTGCAGTTTTCTCTGCCAGTGATGCCTACCTGGTATCTGCTGCATTACCTCTGGCATAATTCATATATATTCAATAAGAACCCACTTAACCATGCAAGATGAGATAGCTCTATTACATATATATATGACTATTCCCAAGGCCATTTTTCATTCCCGCAAACTCAATTTGAGTTTTGAAAATCCAAGACAGTCTTTAAAAGATCTATCAGCTTACCTCTTTGGAGAGTCTGGTGAAAAGGTCCCCTCCCCGCAGGAAATCTAGTATTAGGTACAACTTTCCCTCTGTTTGAAATGCTGCATTAGAAAAGGATGAAGATGTTGGAAGTTTGAATCAAGATAAAGTCCCCAACGAGTAAGTCCTGTTGACTAGCAGTGTATCATTCATGCCATTGCTTCACTGTCACAGCAAAACTTTGAGAACCAAAAAAACTCCATTTCTGTATAGAATGTAGTAACTGAGCTTAGGCTATAGGAAAAAGTAGTGCCAGCTGAGAGATAACAGTGCATTACTAATATATTCATTTCCGTGCTAAGCACCTATGAATTAACAGTGTTTCCCACTCCACAAGGTATCAGGAGTCACTGAGAGTGAGGCATAGAGAGAAGTTTTCAGGTTTGTGTGAGAGAAGAGCCCACATACCCAAAGGTCCTCAGGATACCTGTGGGGTACATAATGGGGCATATAATGGTATGGTATATAATAATGGGGCTGGTGTGGCAGGTGGCAACTTCAGCAAGACACCACATTCATGTACACACCTATACAAACCTAGACTAGTACTGATTATTACAACCTACTTTTATTTAAATTCTCTGTCTTTCTAAACAATACCTGACAGCAGGTGAGGGTTTGGAAGATGTAAACTCTAAATCTGTAAACTCACCAACTACCCCACCAGCACTACCTACCACATCAGACTTTAAGAGAAATTTATTTCAATAGAGGAATGGCTGACACTTAAAAGTACTGGATGTCTCCTTCAGCACATGGCAGAGTCATAAGTAGGCAGGGGGCATTGCACGGAAGTGTAACACATCTAGCCACAATTCCCCAACCAATTTAAGAACAAACATGAATTATATTTTATTATAGTTACCATAATGAAGCTTGACTATGAAAGGATGGTTCACTTCTGCCAAAATATCTCTCTCCATTTTAGATCGCACCCGATCCCGAACTATAAAGAAAGAACAGTAAGAACAGTGACATGTTAAGAAGCAGCATGGTCACAGGATACAGTACTGGAATAAGGTTCTGGCAGTCTGGATTCTGATTCTCACTCTGCTGATGGCTTGTATGACCTTAGGCAAATCAGACCACCCAAGTGTCCTCTATTTCAGGCAGTCTGGTCTGCATAGCAAGTTCTCCAGGAAGGCCCTGTGTCTTTCCCTATAGAGAGCTGCCCTAACTAAAATGACTACAGTATTGCAAACAACAAGAAGGCAATTACACTTCACAGAAGAGAATGTTAATGTGAAAATGAAAACTACACAAAATTAATTACTTTATTTCATTTAAGATGAAACAGAATGTACCAGTCCCAGAGCAAGTCGGATTAATCTTGTTCAAATTAATTTATTGTATTTTGCTGATGCTAGCAGCATTTATGACGTATCACTGAATAGCACTTTCTGGAAGTGATCTATATATACAATATTCATAACTTCCAATAAACCACCCAAATAATCAGTAATAAAGAAAAATTCAGCATAAAAATAGCAACTAATTATTTTTATGTGTAGAGATAACTTTATTGTGTGATAGTAGAGGGAAAAATACTTTTTGTGGTTGGGATGAATAGAGTAAGGGAAATCATAATCTCAGAGGTGATTTGAGTTCAAGCTAAACAAAAACTAATGCTGAAGATTTCATACCAAAGCCATTTAGCAGAATATTCAGACACTGAGGAAGATTCAATTCCCCATGTTATCAAATCTTGATCCTAAAGATGTATTTGCATTATTCAGTCAATCACTACTTTATTGAAAGTATTGACATTTTCTTCTTTCTCTTCACAATGCCAATATGCTTTTCAGATGAAAGCGTCTACAAGACATATTATGAAACTAATTTAGGCAGCAAAGCCTGAGATCTGTCAGACTCTGTCATTGCAAGCATGTGTTGGGGAGCTGCTCAGAAGCTGAGTACTCTCAGCACCCAAGTAAGGAACATACACCACAAAACCCCTGTCTATTGCTGTACTTCAAAAATTAATGCACAGAAATAGGTCCAAACCAGCTGATCTGAAAACCTTGAATAGCACAGGTGACATACTTGGGTTTCTTGCTATTTTGATGCTATTTTGATGCTTGGGCCAACAGTGACTTAAGCTTTACTAGCTCATTCAAGCTACCTTGTGGATGAATTCAAACCAGCGGGAATTGCGGCATTGTAATCTCATCCCACAAGTAAAAATCACACATACTACATTCACAAAACGCTTAATCTATGTGAAGACAGACTGTTTCTTGTGCTGTCCCTCAGGGATAATCCCAGGTGAGAATTCATGTTGGATTGGTGGGTATTGCTGGACACGCCACATGGAACATTTCCCATTAAGCTTGGTTAGGTAGCCTAAGGAAGTGCCTCCCTGCATTTGCACTGCACAGTTGTGAGAACAGGCTGTCAGAGCAGCAGCACACCCTCCCCCATCCATCATTTTAACCTCTCAACAGGCAAAGGCCCAGCTGTGCAGCCCAGTGCTTTGCCAAAGCCCCGTGCCCTGCTTGCTGCTGTGCTGGTTACTGGGTGTGGACCTGTGAGCACACAAGCCACCCTTCTCCCCACATGCACACAAGAGGCACACCAGACTTAAAGAGAAGGTGATGCCACCACAGGAGACATCTCCCTCTCCAGCCCCTGTAACCACTCTGAACCTGTAGCTGCTGCATTATGGGGCTACATTTCCTTTTGCAAACCTGCCTTTTCGGAGCAGAAATCAGACTCGTGAAGCTGGAGGCTCAGCAGTATCAGACTGTCCCTGCCTGGGCACTGCTGTCCTCACATGGCCTGGGCCAGCCCAGGATCCCTCTGGCACCATTTGGTGGCAAAAGCACTAATGAGGGTGTGTGGCAGTGGGGTGGGCTCTGCTCTGCTCCCTGGGCTGAGACCCCCCTGGTGCCCCACATGTGCCCCACCATGCTTCCCTTGGGGCCAGCTGGGTCCTGTCAGGGTATGGATGCTCTAAATCAGTGCTGCCATGGCAGATGCCATTTTCCACTTACAGCTTCCCTCTTTAAAACCCTATGTAGACAAAGATGCAGTGAGAAAGTGCATATTGCAGACACCTTAATGGTCTGCCTTGGCCAAGGGCACTGGGCTGCAAAGCAAACGTGACAAACAGCAAAGCCCCAGTGTGGATATCTATCTGCTGACTGCAATGAGGTACAGCAGCCTGGTCCCTCCCCAGAGTCCTCTGGAGGTGGCTCAGGACAGCACCTGGTGATTTGGTTGCCTCTCTGAGTGGGTCAGTCTCTCTCCAGCAATTTTGGAAACTTTCTTCTTGATGTCATCAGGCTGAAATCGGTGTTTGAAAGTTTAAATTTTTTAAACTAGGAATGGGTTGTCAGATGGTAAGTTTGCTGTTTTAGTGGCTTTTTCTTAACGGTTTTTTGTCCTTTTTGACAATTTTAAACAAAGTGCTGCTGAATTCCCTGACCTGAAACATCAGGGAGAGAAATCCCCCTGCATATGTGACGAAAGCATCTGCCATGTACAGAAAGCTGTTTCTGCAGGAAGATACATGCAGAAAGCATGCAAATAAGGTCAAAAATTTCACAATCTGCCCAGAGATGTTTGGCAAAAAGCATTATTAATTATAAATTATTTGCTCATCCCTACCTTTCAAAATGACCTTTCAATAAGAAATGTCAGTGCTTAACCCAGAGTGAAGAATTAATTAATTAATAAAGCAAGAACAAGGGGAGCTACAAACTAAGTTAATTAAATCAGCATCAAAAAGTATCACAGCAGGAAAAATAAATCAGTGAACAAAACGATGGCTTTAAATTTCATCCATTACCCTCCTCAGTTCTTTAATACTCAGCACTTTGCCTCAAGTGGAACAAAAGCAAAATAGGACTCAGGCTTAGGAACCTGCAACTCAATTTCAAATTCTTCACATAGCATAGGAACACAAAAAAGATAATGCAAATGGAATATATACATAAAACTCCCTACAACATCCTTTTCCATTCTATTGCTGTTATTTTAATCTGTTTTTAATACTGCCTGTCGTAGCTAGAAGTAGAGAGCTAAATTGTAAATTCAAATCCACACTGCCTATGTCCAGAAAGTATGTGTGTGGTGCCTAATTACTTGAGATATGGAGAAATACAGGCTGTCTAAAAGTGACCATAGTCTCACTTCAGTGGTTCTGCTTGGAAACACTATTTGCTTTACTGTGTTCTTGTTCCATACAGCACTAAACTCAAATCCTCCAAAGAGCAGCCTTTTGTGTTGCACCTTCATCACCAGAGCACTGTTACAACACAAAGCAAAAACAGAAAAGCATCCTGTTGACACACTGGATGCAGAAGCATACCAACAATGTCACACAGGGACTTCATGTGCTTTTCTTTTGAAATGCATATCATTCTGGGAAGGTTATTTTTCTGGAAGAAAGTTCCTCTGTGGCCCGAAATACAGAACCTTTCAGAGATGGGGAAAGAGCCATTATACCACAGCTTTACCACTCAGCCCTACGCTCCTGCAGCAAAGGCAGAAAAACAGATCTACAGAGCAGGAGACACTCCTTTGTAGAAGGGCACTCTGAAAAATCAGTAAGAATGCAGACTACGTTTTAGGAGTCCAGAGTCTGGGGGAGGTCATTTTATCTCCCCCGCTCCTATTTTTTTTTCCCCTTTTACATGAAACAACACATTTGGCTTTAAAGAAATCAAAGAGTTGCCTCTCTTTGTTGTATTTTAAAGTAGCCTTGATACTCTGATGTTGAGATTTGGAATGATAGATGTCTCTAAATCAATACTACACTTTAGTATTGAACTTCCATTTATAATCTTTATCACCTATTCATTATACTCTCTGTTTGTAAAAGTTAATTAAATCTCTCAGTATCTCTACTCAGTTTTCCAACAAAGAGAATTAAAGAACAGATTGATGAAGTCTGATGCTACAGAAAAAAAAAATCACATGGGACTTGTCAGGAGCAAACAGGGCTTCTAGGACATACAAACTCAACTGAAAATAAATCCTTAGAGCAGTAACCTCAGCCCTTGTCATGTTTTCCTCATAGCCTTGACCAGCAAGGAGCAGCCTGGTGAGCTGATGGTGCTGCACAGTCGCCTCCTTCCTACCCTGTGGAGCCTCTGGCAGCTGTAGCCTCCTGCTGTTTCCTCACTGGGATACCACCTTGGATCTCTCTTGACCAAAGAAATCCACAGATGCTGCAGGAGATTAAGTGTGTTTTGGATTTTTGGCTGAAATTAGCTGTTGGGCTTAACCCCATCATTAGAGAAATACTGACTGACAGACCAGCCAGACGATCACATAAATCTCATGTCCTTATGAAGAGGTGGAATTTCAATTTTTGTGTATTTTTAAGCAGAACTGGACTGCTGAATACCCACAGATTTGCTTACACATAGCTCCCAGGTGAAAGCATTTCCCACCAAGGTCTGTGAGCTGCAGATGTGAAATGGTATCCAATAAGCCAATCCTATGGTGATGTACATCACCAGCAAAGTCAGAATTACACCCCTCACAACTGCATAAACCAGTTCTAACTAAATTCATTAGAACCAGACTCAATAAACAGCTTGATGAAGAGAAAAGAAAGCTGCCATCTGCTAGAAGGGAATTTCCTCTCAAGATCCAAAACCTACAGCTGGAAATACATCTGTTCACAACTTGTGCAAAACTGAAAGTCTTCAACACCTCTGCAGAGTTGCACCTGGAACTTTTTTCCTTTTTATGGAAATCATATGTTTGATTTAAATTTATCTACCTTAGTGGATGTGATACTCTGTGAAATCATCAATAAAGTATTTTTTTCTTGGATTTGAGTGTAACATGCTCCTATACTTCATTTGCTTCAGTTGTACTGAAGTGGGATGTATAACTACTTTTTATTATTATTACTGCTATTGCAGGAAATAATAATTTCAGTACTAACTCTTACTGACAGGCAATAATTACCTATGCTCTAGGAACAGGCATAATTTCAAAATGACAAATTAATAAGAAGGCTGGCCTTAGAATTCAGAGGTCCCAGTAAACACTATTCATCAGCAGCTCTGGAAATTATGATGAACTGAAGGAAGAAACTGGTTTCATACAGTTTTGCAATAAAGCAAATTTGTTTAAAACATGTATTTGTTTAAAACATGTTCTCCCCACACAAAAGAGATATTTCAGATTTAGCTCCAGCATACAAGAAACCAGTAACACAAAGATGACCAGGACATACACTCTTCAGTCCTACTCTTAAATACAGTCTAAAGAGAGATGAATTTTTTTCCATGAAACTTCTCTCATATCTCCTGGGAGACTCTTTTTTCCCTTGCAGCTCCTGCCCTGTTGCAGTGCTGGCTAACTCACATGCAGCTGCAAAGAAGAGGCAGCACCAAGATTCATATTTCCTATCCATGGGCCATTCCAGTATCAAATGAGTGCCTGCCTTGTGTTTTGCTGTGGAGATGTTGCTAAGCCAAAAGAAGCAATGAAGAAGTAATTTTTCCTTGTCCTGCTTGAGATGGAGATGACCCAAATGTCCAGGAACTGCTGGGTCTCTCAGGGCAATGAGTTTTGCTGCTTGCCTTTTAAGCTTGAAGCCCAGCACGGTTTAATCAAGCTCTGCTGCTCTTTGCTCTGAAAACACACCTGCTTGGTGGATTTTACAGGGAGAGCTGAGTAAGGTTTGTGCATCACCTTACTCTGGAAGTGTGAAAGCTGTCTGTGCTTTGGTATTCACCACAAATACTTCCTGCAGCATATCATCAAAGGCAAAAATACAGCTTTTATGATTGAAATATATGAGGAGTGAACACTGGCTCAGGGATGAAAATGCAAAGATATTCCCTCTTATGCTAGCCTTCTACAGGAAAAAAACTGTCCCCTTTATTCAGTCTCTCCAGGTCTAAAAAGCCAGTTGTATTGAAAAGAGCATTTCCTCTCCTTCAGAACCTTTGAGCAACTACTAAATCACTTGCAAGGCCTGGCAGAGGTGAAAGGGGGTGATGGTGGCACAGAATCTCCCCAAGAGCTCTTGGCACTCCAACTCAGGGCAAAGTGCCCCTGTGTGAGAGCGATTTAAAGCCCACCCAAGTCCCTTCTCTTTTGTTATATGAGACCCTACTATTTTGTATAATGGCATGGCATGAAACCTTCTGCCTGGTCCAGTTCGGATGTTTAAGGATGAGACCAATAATCTTTCATAAAATATTAAGTGAGAGTTCCTGGAAGAAGAAGAAATGTGGTATTTCCTCCCTGTGTAGAACGTATGCACTGTGATGGAGTCACCTGCCACCAGGGCAGTTTTAGTCATAGGCTGAAGCAATCCTAGTAAATGTTTTCTGTAGGCCTGTTTGAAACTTGTAATTTTGAACATTTTCAAAGATGTTTTTGCTGTGGGTTTTTGTTCTCTAAACTGGGACAGAAAGCCTAAATTTGGCGAGTTTTGCCAAAATTAAATTGAGAAATATTGTTTTGGCTGCCATCAAAGTAGTCTTTGTTAAGAGCTTTTATTTTTTTTATCTCCTCTTAACTCTAATTATAACATAAAATATTGTTTGAAAAGGTATATAATCTGACCAAAGAATTCTGCTGAAATGTTTAACACTGATATTCTGTCAAGCAAAATTTCCCTCAGCAATCCTGTTCCTATGGATAGACACTCTATCAGAAACTCATCTTTTCTTTATCAGTTGTAACATAAATTCAGAAGATGGAATAATAAAAAAACACCCACCAGGAAGTTTTAAAACAGAAGCCCTATGTCTGCCAGGTTTAGGGTAAACATACAAAGTTATGAGGTGATGTTTTTGCGATTGTCCTACTTGGAGTTTACCAGCTCAGCTCTGATATGGGTAACGTGAGGCAGTGGCTGGACAGCGAGAGGTTCTTTTCTCAGAAAGGAGGGTTTGGATGGATTTAGTGAAAGGACAGGAGGCAAATGTTAACATTCTCCCTAAGCTGTCCAGACCACAACTGCACTATGCTGACTTCTCACTCTAAACATGCCTTCCATTAGGCTGCTTAGATGTGGTAAACACAGAGCCAGTCCAATCTGACTTATTCTAATAAATTTTTGGATGAGCGTTTCAGTTACTGAATTCCAAAAATTTTGGTTTCCAAAACAAATAACTACAATATTTAAGGCATCATTGAGGAAGCTGAGATAGTGGCTTATCATCCAACACTGAAGGAGAGAAATGAAGCCCTGAGACAGATTCTTTTGTAAAGCACACAGGATAAGGTTTACCAGGTTACTCGTAACCCAGCCCTCCATGCTACCTGCACACAAAACAGACAGGAATTGAGAATTTAAATAGTTCAGAAAATCGTGGCATTTAATGGTAACATTCAGACAAAACAAACCTCTGCTTTGCCCAGGACCTGACAGGATACAGACATACTTAATATAGCTCTGCTGATATGTTTGCCTAATAAAAATGAAAAAGCATCTGTGAGACAGCTGTCTGTCACTGAAGAAGCCTCCAGTCCCACCAGCAAGCAGGGTGTGAAGTCAAGGCAAGGTCATTTCCTAAATCAGAGCATAAGAAAAAGCCTTTTGCTGTTATCATCATGCTCATTAAAGCTTTGCAATCAGCAAGCCTTGGTCACACAGACAACAACAACAACAAAAAAAGGCTGATTTATTGTTTTCTCCTTCGAGGAGAGAAACGCAGTCCTCAAACAATTGTGAATTGGTTTTCAGCCTGGACTCCACTACTGTATAGGGTTTGTTGTGGAAGATATGACTAAGTTCAGAGAGTTTCTGGGTGAAATCATGGCCCTAAAACAGTCAATAGTAAAAGCACTGTTGACATTAATAGGATCTCACCATTTACATCTCAGTCCCTATATACAGCTCTAAAATATGTGTAGCTGCTTGAGCTCTAAAAGAATATCTAACCAAAAAGGAAATCTTGGTTTTTTCCCCTATGTTACTGAGAAACTGCCAAAAGCTAAACATAAATGGTACTGAGCAATGACTACAGGGAGACAGGAGGAGAGCAGATAAATATTTAAAGGATATAAACACGGAGGAAAAAGACTTATTTATCAAAATAAAAGGAAAGAAATTAATATAAATAGGAGGAGGTAAGTGAAACAGAAAAAGAGGAAATGTAGGCTGTGTTAGGCAAACCGTAACTGCATGAACCCCTACAGAGCAGAGCAATGGCTTGGGATTGGAACCTCCTTACTGACACATTTTTAAACAAAACTGAACAGGAAAAGTTAAATAACTGTTTAGTAAGAAACCAGCCTGCCCTGACTGCAGGGGAATGAGACTGCACTTTTCACTATGTGCTACTTTGCTGCAGTGACTCCACCTCAATAAAGGACATCTTTTAAAAAAAAAAAAAATCTAGATTTCATTATTATGCACAAGTGTTAGGAAGGCTGTCTGAAACACAGCATTTATAGCAGGATTAATGCCCATACCATTATATCAGAACATTCCACCAAAGTAAAAAAAATAACAGAAACCAAAAATTCATATTGGAAGTGAACTTGAAAACTGTCTGAATAACCACAAGCAGTTTCCACACAGTGCTTTTAATTCTGTGGTCTCAGATAGCCTTATCAAGAATCTTTGATCTCTAAGGCTGTCATCCTGTGTGTGATAGCTGTGGATACGGCAGAGGAGTAATGCAGCCCCTCTGGGGCCACCCAGCCCTGTGGCCACCAGCCCTGTGACAGTCCTTCCAGTGACTGCTAGCAAACCACACTCCTCACACACACAGTGCAAACTTTCAGGCTTCCTCAAAACTTTGCTTTGGAAGTTGCTTGCTTTGTGCTGGGAACACCATGCAAAAACAAAATTACAAAACAGTATTTCTAAATGCACACTTGCAAATATTTCTTTCTTATGATAACACACAAGGATCAAGATAGTACCTCACTGTATGACATTGACATTTTACATTGCAGAGCTTACTATATCCATAATGAAACCAAATTTGAACAGATAAGCATCGACAAAACCTATATAGAAGATAAATATTTAAAGTTTATCAAAATGTAGGACAAAGATATATCAAAATAAAAGGAAAGAAAGGAATATAAACAGGAGATATGTGAAACAGAAAAAGAGGAAATGTAGGCTCTCTTTCTGCAGAAAAGTCAATTCTGAGTTTACAGTGTTGATGAAGACAATTCCCACTCAATGGCAACTATGTCATAGCCCATACAAAGATCTGAAAGATGACCAGGGACACACTACAATTGCCTGAACAACTCAGGCTTTGCCCAAATTTACAAAAATAATCTACTGCTGTTGAGAGAATGTCAGTTAAATTAATGTGCCATGGAAATCTTTTGAGTGTGTCAATTACTATCTATTTTCTCTACAGGATAGAAAATGCTGTAGAGAAAACAGAAAGGAGAGGCTGTCATTGATGCTGATTGCTGGTCTCTCCTCCATCATCAAAACCTTCCTCTTGGAGCAAACGCCACAGCCACGCGGAAGCTGAAACTGACGTGTGTGTCCTACATGAAGAATGTGAAAACAGAGAATAATTTTGATTCTGTAGAAACAAATCCCAGATGGTAGTCTCCCACATTGTGCCATCTAACTTTTATGGAGAGCCAGCTAAGTGCTAGCACACCTCCAGGAGCAGCTGTGAGCAGAAGGCCTGGCCAGCTGTTTGGTGAAGGTTTACAAGCAATCCCACTGCAGTGCTGTGAGGAAAACCATCACCAGTGCAACTGACCCCTCCTCTGCTGTCACTCTGACTTAAAATGGCACCAAGTGACAGCATTGACCTCACTGTCAATCTGTCCTCATGCTTGAAAGGAAATAAAGTTTTTCTGCTGTGTTATGGGAACCAATAAAAGCAGTTGGATGCAACTCCCAGATGATGCTTATGAATTTGGTTTCCAACCAACCACAAATGCACTGCAGTTACAGGCAGCTGAACTTGGTTAAATAGCAATTATCCTGGCTGTTACAAATGGTGCAACTTATTCAATGAACAGAACAAACAAATGCTTGTCATATAGATAATGGATTTGTACCACAGCCAAAGACTTGCAGAGTCCATCAGGGAGGTTAAAAATCCCAGGGATATTTAGCTATTGTATTTTCAGTTTAGCTTTCCACTACAGCTATAAATTTATTCAAAAGCAGAATTGAGTTATAGTTCTGATTATTTCAAATAATCAATGCATTATACACAAGACACATTTCCTAAGAATTTCTTTGTTTGAAATCTCTAGCCATTAAATTCCATAATGCAATAGATTGCACTTCAGTGAGGAGGGCTGTTAATAACATCTCAATTAATATCTGACTATTACTCCTCCAAAGGGCAGTGAGCACTGTGAAGAGCAGGCTGGCATAATTGGGTTAGCATTACAGATATGGGGATTGAGCAGAGAGCAGCAGTAAGGGTAGCTGGGTTGTGTTCATGAAGCAGCCTAGCAGCAGAAATGTGAGCACGGCTGAAGTCTTATAATTCCTAAACTGAGGTACCAGCTCCCATGCTAGACACAGCCTGCCATGAAAGAACAGACTACATAATTCAAAGGAGATGAAGACTAAGAGCATCTCAGCCTGTATTTGCCAAAAGAGCAATTTTTCTCTTCCTGTAATTCACAGCCTTCTGGTACCAACAGCAAGCTCTTGGACATCAGGCAGGATTAAAAGACTTCCAGAGGTTCATTCACACGCTGCATAGCTGAAATGATGGGTTGCCAGCAATAGCTTCTCACTTTTGGTAGTGGGGTTCTTAAAATTAGAAGCATTGCAAGCAAGCACAAAGCTTACAAAGCTCCTTTAAGGCAGTGCAAGGCAAACAAGACAAAAAATTTCAAGCCTCACTACTAAGACAAAAGAAAACCAGAAAGGCAGACTTTCACATGAAGATTTCCATCTGGCTTGTAGGACACCAGCTAGAGAGGCAGAAGAAAAAGGGCAGCAGGGAAGATAAAACAGTGACCAGGGTTTTGTTGTCACTGGTAAAGCCTGACTGGCCTGAGAACATCCTGCCCACTGACAATGTGCTTAATTCTTAAACTAAACACATGGAAGAAGGAGTGTGGAGGTTGACAGCTGCAGGCAACCACCCTCCAGAAATCCTCACAGCATCATGGACTCACAGAATATGCTGAGTCAGAAGGGACCCATCAGGATCATCCAGACCAACTCCTGGCCTTGCACAGGACACCCCAAGAATCACACCATTTTACAAATCCATCTACCAAGGGCTTCTTCTAGGAACTTTCTCTGAATGGGACTCTCCAAAGGAACAAACATCTTGACAGTCTGAGCCCTCAGCTGTCTTTGCAGCAAGACATTTTTACCAGTTTAATTACACCCCCTGAATTTTCAATAATCTTTGTGGCAGAGCAGGAGTAGCTCTGCTCTGTCATAACAAAGCACTCACAGAGGACCTGAAAGGTAGGACATGCAGCCAGAGCAGATAATTTCACCCCTGACTTACCTAGCATATAACTAAATCTTCTAAACTTGGTATATAAGAAAAATGAACACTGAGGAAGGAAAGGAACATAAAAGATTCCCAGCCTACAGAAGATGGAAGCTGAACATAGCAAACTTCAAGATGCGGAAGGAAACTGCAAAGAGGAAACTGTTCTCAAGAAAGAGGAGATGAATTAGCAGTTTCAGCTGTGGCAAGGCAGACACTGGACAGATGCTAGGAAGCATTTTGTAACAATATAGTGCTAGAGACAGTCTAAGAATGAGTTAGGCAAACATCTGTGAGGAATGACACAAAAGCACCACCCCGGGTCAGGGGTGGGCCATGGGACTTCCTCAGGTGCCTTCCAGATGATGCCTCAGGCACAGGGCACCCTCCCAGAGTACCACACCAGTGGGTTTACCTGGCACAGATCCAGGCAAGGACAGGAGGCCTGCTTCCCAAGCAGAACCACTGAGCCTCTGTGATTGTCCTGAAGCTCACCTAGTCCTCATTCCCAGTTCTTGGCTCAGGCAGAACACTGTACGTGGCCAGCAGTGGCAGTCTCATTGTTTTAGCGGAAGCTTCATGTCAGTCTTCATAGATTTGTTCCAATTAAACTAAGCTGTGTGTTTCTCTCCTCTCTCTGCTTTCTAGCTAGTGTTCATGAGGGGTGTGAGGGCTCACAAAGGCCATTGCACCTCCCAGTCCCTTCCCGGTAATAGGGTTTTTTCTACAGATAAAATGGAATTCCATCACGTTTTCAAACAGGATAAACATTTCACTTGTGGCTTCAGAGCAACTGTCTGTGTAGTCTCTCCATTCCTGAATCCACAGCAAAAGCAATTAACAGCAATCTGCTACTCGACAATGAAAAATATCAGACATGATTTTTCTGTAAAACCATAACCAGTTTCGGAGTAACTGCAAATATCTGTCATTAGATATACAATGCAATTAATATGAGAAAAAGAATAATGCAATGGAAATCAAGCTATAGTGAAACTCTTGATCAAGTCTATGATGGAAAGTTTGAAGAATGAGTTTGGGTATGAAAACCTTTTAACAGTGGAACCTATAGGAGCTGCAGTTTCAAGTGTCTCCAATGCTGCTTATTCACCATGGCAAGTACACAGATCAATTGAAACTTTAAAGAAGTAGATGGCAAATTGACTGAAAATTATAAGATGATTTGAAAAATTGCTTTCTACCATCAGAAAAGCCATAAGTATGGTAAGTACTTATCCTTGAAAAAAAACCACCACAAACCAGCTACCCTTCCTTTACTGTCTTGAATAGCCAGGGAGCAAATTCAAATGCAACTGGCATGAGCTACTGTGGATTCTTATACTTAAAAAAGTCATTCTTTCTGTATTTCACTGACAGAAGAGTGACTCAACAAACACTTAAAACAAGCTTATATAATTTGATCACAGGTAAAGAACATGTATTTTCTGCCAAAGAAACCAGCAGGTTTTTTCAGTGCTTTCTTCCTCTGACTTCAGATTTGAATCACCTTTGTGCTCTCCAGAGAATCATCACATGAAAACCTGAATAATGCAACCCTCAGATGCTGCTAAGGCCCATGGAACTGCTCAAGGATTAGAAGTCAAGGGCATGGGCACCTTAACCTAGCAAAAAGATGGAAAAATTTAAGACAGCTCTGTGCTGTACCTTGTGAAAAACACAAACGTGCATGCACTCAATGTCTTCACAGTCAAGTCTGAAACTTTGGCTTAAACCTATGGGTGCACTAATAAACAGTGTGGTTCAAATCTAGGGAAAATAACAGGTTTGATGTTGCTGCACCCTTTATGTTGCACTTTGGAGCCATGACTTGAAGGGCCAGGAGAGGCTGGAGGGCACTGGGTGGGCTCCTGAGTGAGCTTCATCAGGAGGGAACTCTGTGTGTGTGCTCTGAAACCGCTGTGCTTGGCAAATCGAGGCACAGCAAAGGGAGATGACTGGAAAAATTCCTTCAAAAGCTCAGTCAAACCCAAACACCAAAGCTGTTGGATGCTAGGACACCCACCACACTGCTCGTGAAGAAAGCTGGAGTTTGCTTCTGAGTCCTGTCCTGTGTGCTCTTTGGGGAGAATAAAATAAAGCTGTTTCAGGCAGCAGCATACAAAGTGGCTGAAGCAGAGTTACACTGGAAGAAAAGTGTGGACAGGAAAGGACTGGGCAATATTGCGGCATTTACCTACAGCAGAAATCACAAGCACAGAAGTGTGTGCTCCTATCTGAATCAGTCTGTTTGACTGACAGGGAGAAAGACAGGTTGCTTTTAATTTTTTACCAATATTTAGACAAAAACTCAATAATTCTGCTTTGCTTCGGACAACAGGAAGAACCTGCTTTCCAGCAGCGTGAGCAGCAGTTTTAACAGAATCACAGAACCAACCAGGTTGGAAAAGACCTCTGGGATCACAGAGTCCAACCTATGATTGAACACCATCTAGTCAATTAGACCGTGGCATTCAGTGCCATATCCAGTGTTTTCCTGCGAAGAAATTCTTCCTAATGTCCAACCTAAACCTCCCCAAGTGCCCATTAAGACTATGTCCTCTCATCCTATCACTAGCTGCCAGGAAGAAGTGGCCAACCCCTCACTACCTTTAAAGTGATTATAGAGTGTGATAAGTTCACCCCTGAACCTCCTTTTCTCCAGCTAAACATTCCCAGCTCCCTCAGCAGCTTCTCCTAGGACTTGTGCTTCAGGCCCTTCACCAGCTTTGCTGTCTGGAACCTATACAGAACTCAAGAGCCAATATTTTCACAAAGAAAAAGCTCAATTTTCTTTGGCAGTTAGGAAAACCCCAAAAGGAACAACAGGTTTTTGTGTAAAAACAAACGAGCCAAAATGTTCCCTTGCTACAAAATAATGAGCATTTTTAACATCCAGTGTTCATTTCTTTAATGTCTTAGCAGTGGGAATTTTTTTTTGCCTAACAGGATCTTCACAATGCACTTGGCATTGTGAAGACACTATAATTTAATCAGGACTTCATACAATGCAAACTCCCACATGGTTTGAATAAAACAGATAATAAAATCTTTAAGTGATCCGTGTTCAGTTTATATTTATAGGCAAAAGTTTTCCCTTCTTGTCCAAATCTGAATCCAAACACTGTACAGAGTCACTGAAGAGTATTAAGTATCTAACCCAGAAGCTACAAGCTTGATGAACACTTTAGCAAATGCTATGAAAACAAACTTCCAGCGATGCTTTTTGTGGTTTTTGACCAGTCCAGCCTGCTGTATATTCAGGCTAGGACTTGCTAT
This sequence comes from Irena cyanogastra, assembly GCA_013397155.1. NCBI lineage: Eukaryota > Metazoa > Chordata > Aves > Passeriformes > Irenidae > Irena > Irena cyanogastra. The sequence continues at coordinate 204,629 of VWZV01001841.1, read as the reverse complement.
AATATTTACTCACACACAATGAGTTGCCTAAACACAGTTCATTTTCCTTATAATACTCAAATACACGTTACTCTCCACAGACCATTAGAATCAGCCTAAGTGAGCCCTCTCTTACATACTGTACCCTTTCTTCCTTCAGAAAGCAAGCCCTAGCCAAGCTGACTTTTTAGGAGAGGAAGGGAGAGGTGGTCTGCAAGTAAATTTGCAAAGGCACTGTAAAAACACAGCCCTAAAGTGACCCCTAAGCACTGGTTGTCGAATATCTTTTTGGTTTCATTTTCAAAACTCCTGGAGAGGAAAGAAAGTTCTGCTTCCTCGCATGACAGCTACTAAATCCAATTTGCTCCTAAGCTGTGAGGAAGGTTGGCACGTTCCACAGCACTTCTTGACTCTTAGCCCACACAAAACGTGCATGTGAATGGGCCAGGTCCAGACGGTGACCCAAGAGCATTGCTGTCTGGTTCAGCACATGCTCACCAGGCTGATCTTTATGTTTTAGAGCCACTGGGAAATATATAGAGAAATCAAGTATTTTTGTGCTTGTGCACACAGAAGTTGCTATTTCTTTCCAAGACTGAAAAATTAATGTATGGCTATTTATGGAGAGGGCAAGTCTATGTCTCAGCTGGATCTTTAAGGGTACTTCCAGGTCCAGCAATGTTTGTGTTTCACTGAGCTCAGAGCCCTGACATTTGGAGGGTTACAATTCTCAGACTAAAGAAGCCATGCATAAGCAGCAGTCCCAAGGACACAGAGCACACAACCTTTCCTCCAAACTTCAGGGCAATGGTACCTCTGCTGTCAGGTCTGGACTTCCCTGGTAAATTTTTCAGAAGCAGGTAACAAGAGGCCCAAGAAGATATAAAAAATATAGCAGAATACTGTAAGAAAAAATAATAAACCAAAATTTAAATGGTGAACCTGGATGAGTACCAGGGCCTCTCACCAAACACAAGGACTGTACAAAATAGAAAAAGACACCTTGAAAACCTCGGCACAACAGAGCTAGTTTTACCTGAGGTGAAGACTCTTTCTGAGTCCTGCTTTATAGGGTAAAATTGTCTACAGTTTCTCATTTTGTTGACGTTTTATTCCTTTCAAACCAGAGGGAAACTACTAGATTCTATATCTGATATCTAATCACCACATTTGTTACAGGGAAACTAAGTCACATAAAGAGGAGAACTGAAGAAGCCACTTTGGTTGGTATCCAATCAGGGAAACCATCAGTACAATTTTATCAGTGCTTTAGACAGAAATCACACTTCACCTGGTAACATCTAAGTTACTTGTTCAGTTTTGGGTATAATTGGTATTATCAGTCCTACATCCCTGAGTACACCCAAGCTCTCTGTGAGTCCCTAAAGCTGCTCTCACAGCTTACTGCACCTACAACCTCCGCACATCAGCAAGCCCCTAAGCCTGCTGGCTTAAACCCAGGGGATCATAAGCTGCAAAGCACTTCAGAGGTTTTGACAAAAGAGATTATCATTTCTAAACCCCATAAGCACAGAAAGGTAGATTGCATTCTCAGGGTCAAATGGCTTCCAGTGCCAACACTCATACATCCCACTGCCAACCAGATGGGCAGGTGCAAAGTGTGATCCATCATATAACTCTTGTTACATCACCACTGCAATACTGATAAAGTTTGTGAGCATCATGTCAGTGAATTATGGCTTCGTGCACGTGTCCTGGAGGAACAGGTCTTTGATTGTCAAGCTCCCTTACATTCCAGCACAGCAACCTGCTGGGGATTTATGGGCATTTCATGGGTGTTTAATGAGGCTGACACCATAACCAATCTAAACTACTCTTGATCATGGAATTCTGAAGCACATTCAGAAAAGCTGATGGAGCTTGAGACACCTCGAGAGAAATACTGAATGATTGAGAACAATCAGCTTGCCCTATCCCTCTGCTCCAGCTTTGCTGGTGAATACCAGACACGCATATACACAGAATAAACACTCCCTGGTTTATTTCTGGTTCCCTCAGACTTACAATGTATTCAAGATGGGCAGTGGAGACTCACTAAGACATCTCTGTAAGTGTTTAAACATATAGATCAGCTTTATTATCTGTCAACTTTTTATCTAAAACTCTGATTTGAAAGAAAAAGTAAAGTTTAACAAAGACTTGAAAGCAACATTTTAAGATGGTATTTCAAGAGTACTATTTAATGGCATTATGAATGGCAAAAGTCTCACTCCTGGAAGGTATTTAAATGCCTAAATATCTTTGAGCACCTAGATGCCCCCAAAAGGGTTTTTATTTGCAAAGGAAGCTATTAGGGTAATGTAATGTAATACACAGCATTTGAAAGAGAAACAAGTTAGAATTACACATACATGCAGCCTTAAATGTGATGTATTCCATATCTGGCACCTAACACACATAGCATCCTTAAACATTTTGAACAAGGCTTTCCTAAAGTTAATAATTAGAATGAAATGCTTATCTAGTTTCTTCAGAAAGGTTTCTGCTTTAAAATCAGATACCCACAAGCTCCTGAAAAAGGAAATGAGGCAGAAAGGAAAATACATGTGATGCTCTCATTTACAAAAAAAGTTAACAGTAGCTTTTTCCCTTTCAAAGACCCATGCTGCTACAAGTGCTTATTCAGACATACTCTCTGTTTAAAATAAACCTTCATGAGTTTAAGATTAATTTAATTTTCACAAATATTCGTGTGTACAGCATGTGCCTCTGCAAACTTTTACAATCTAAACTAATATTCTGGAGACTAATTTTCCCTTTAAAGCAGGAGTGGTCCTGCTGATTAGTACATCTTTTTCAAGCTCAAATCTACATATGTGATTGATCTACAAAGTCTCTTTTGTACAAAAAACCGTTTTTTGAACTGTAAATGCTTGAAGAATTCTGCTGCTGCTTGCTGTGCCCTTCTTATACTAACCTTTGCTGTTGTGAAGTTGGGATCATGCTAACAAGGGGCAAGTACCCTGGAAAGGGGCAGGAGGCAACAGGCTCACTGGAGAAAGCACCATTTTGTACTTCTGCTTCTTCCTAAACATTACCAGCCAGCCACGGCCACAGTCAGGCTCACAGGGCAGGAAATCCCTCAACAAGACCTACTATAGTTGCTCTTCAGAGCAAGTACCATCACTCCTGAAGGTCTCTTACTTATCCAGGTTTCATTTCTTCAGACTAATCCAGGAAAGAAATCAGCTGTGCTATCCCATCTTCTTTTATTTTCTTTCTGACTTCTCCATTTACGTGCTTTGTAAATTTGTTTCACTATAGAAAATAACTGCTATAACATTTAGGGCTGTGTGGCCATTGTCAATGGGATTGGATGGCGAGCTCTGAATTTCCTGCTCCATGAGGTACTTGTGCAGAGTGCAGGTCAGAAAGCAAAACCACTCAGAAATTTGTCTCACAGTGTGCCTTTTGTCAGCAAATGCTGAATGCAGTGCTAACGTACCTTTAGCTTTGCTCCCATTGCTAGACAGGGTAATAAATCAAATTGGAGTGACTTCCAGCCTTTTTGAGTGTAGGTAGTCAGCAATAATACAGAACTCTCACTTAAAAGATGAAATTAAGCTCTCAGAAATATTATCTCTGTGCCAAAAGTTACATGGAAGCTTACTGACAGCAATCCTCATTGTTGCTCGTCTCACTCACCCTGATGCCAATGGGGTTCTCTCTTTATTTTTGCACTTTGAGTTAAACAGCTGTCAGTTTTAACCTATTTGTAGAAACTGGTGTGGACAAATTGTTCCTACCCCTGTGCTGGCTATCTGGAGATCAATGGGAAATCCAGAGCTAGCAGTCAGAGGGGTAAGGAGTCTGAATGGGAGAGAAATGCAATCCACCAAAATCACAAAGCAGCCTCAATTTTTGGATCTTGTAACCCACACTTGAGAAGACAATAAATAGCCTTTCTGTGCTATAAAGAACCACAGAACTGCAAAGAGGTTCTTGTTCTTGACAGAAGAGAAACTTGATGAAACTTTAAAATCGCAACCTAAATTTCGACATTTTCTGAAATACTGCCACATTAAAGATCTTTTCTTTTATAGTGGAATCTAATGTTACATATTTCATCATCAAATATTAAGTAACAATAAAGTGTTTAGGGATGCAAAAAAACCCGTCCTCCTTGCCAAAGTTCTTCCTTCTAAACATTCCTTAGAGTTATACAGAAAAAGAAGAAATACCCAGTTTCTCCTTTTTGGTAAAAAGGACTGTTTTGTCAAAAGAAACAGGAATAAGTTTCTGGTACATCCTGATGTCTGAGGGGTTGCTCAGACCCCGTGTGAGGGGTTGCTCAGACCCCATCAGAAGATGACATTCCCCAGTGGGGAAGACTCTGACAGTCGAGTTCAGTTCAGCTTGGGCACTTCACGGTCCCGTTCTTGGTGGAGAAGTCAGAGGATCACTCTGCCATACACGTGATGTGCACAGGCCTGACCTACTACTTTGCATGTCCTATGGCCAGTACTGTTTGTTTATTTACCCTGGGCTGTTCTGCTAGAACAAACATTCTCGTCTAGATTCCAAACAAAAAGATAACCACGCCAGCATTGCTTCAAACTCATGTTTCCCTGAAAAGGCTTTCTTAGGGGAAAGGACTGTCTAAATAGCTGGTGTGCCCGTTCCTCATTTTAACCAGTACTCAGAAGAGGTGCTGGCTCTGCCTGACACCACCTGCAGTAGCTCTAGCTTGCAATTACTGGTAGCTTTATTCATATTTTGGTTCCTCAAAGCAAGGCTTGCTGAAGAAATCTGGATTTTTAAGTTATCAGAACTATCTGGTCACTTAATGATTATTCTTTGCATTAGGACAGAAATTTATACACTATATTGCATTGCACAAATCCACACTGTCCAAGACAAAGCAAAATATCTGCTCCAGACAGAACGAATGCTCTCCTCTTTATCTGCAAGAAGTGTCAGGCTTTTCAGGGAAAGATGAGAACAGTGCTAGGTCAGGGAAACAAGAAGATGCCTGCATCCTCCTTAGTCTGGGGAGGAACATCCAGTAAGGACTTCAGCTGAGACTGAACTTTCTCTCTTTGCTTTTCAGTCCTGGGCTTAACTACCAATTTCTTTTTTGTCTGTAGCAGACAGTGGCCCCAGAAGAGAATGACCAGCTTTAAACATCAGTCGTTTGGCCCTAGCCTCCTACAGCCCACGAGCTAGGAAACAGCATGAGCTAAATGGTCTCAGAATGACTCCTCACACTTGGAAACATGTTCCCTTGGTTTTTCAGGCACATAGAGAGAAGCACCAGCTGGGAAGGCCATTCTGCCCAGCAGGAGCCAGGTTTTACCTCAGCAATATCCGTACTTACTCCAGCAACAGAAAGATAGTGACACTTCAATACAAATTGATATATACCAAATAAAAGTCCTAAAAATAGCACCAAGAAAATAAAGAAAGCATGCAGCTGGGAAGCTGCAAACTTCTGTTTTCCTCCTCTCACACTGTATAGGTAACATATTTTTGTTTAAATTCTTTTTAGAATATTCACCTGCAGTGAGGCAGAGACATATTTATGCATTCATATACTGCAAGGCAGCAACAATGTAAAAATAGCAAGAAAAATAAATTACTATGTAGGACAGAAATAGAAATTGCAGCCACTGTCCCAGTCCTTACCTTTTAGAGTTGCCTTTTTAAGAACCTTCATGGCATAAAGCTGGCCTGCATCAGATCCTTTTATCTTCCTGACTAGAAATACCTGTAAAAAGCAAATGTTTTGTATAGATGAGTGCTGAATTTCTACTTACAAGACTTACTGCATTCGACAGGAGAATAGATACTATGGTTCAGGAAATCTAATGAAAATTACTAGCTGAAAGCATTTCATATCTATTTCACCTGCAATTGGTTGAGCTAGCTTTGGAAATTTTCAGTTTTAAGCCTTTATCACCTCACAAAAAAACCATTTTCAATATTATTAACTGACCTCATATGTTCAGTTAAAGATGGGTGAAAAGTTAGAATCAGTGTGCACATATTCACATATTTCTTCATATCCTGACCAGCTTTATATGAAAAAAAAATTATGTCTCATTTGTGTCTAGGAATGTGCAGTGTTTTAAAATTATTGCCATCAATTAAATTAAAGAAAAAAAATCAATTTGGTACCATTCATGCCGTATGTCATGAATAGCAACTTGCCTAAGATGCAGCTGAAGCAGAAAGTTCATACAGCTGAAAATCTGCTGTTTTTATAGAAAAGATAGTTTTTCCTGTTACAGTCTCCTGTGCTTCATCTTCTGAGAGTGTAAAACTTTAATTAAAATAAAATAAAATTTGTAGCTGAACTTGCATTCTTTTTATTGTACTACATGCAAATATTTTTTATCTGCCCCTCAGTGCATCTGAGCACTGGAGGGGTAATGAACAACAGGATCGGTGGTTAAGTTTGGTCTTTATAAAACTTCCAATGTTTTAATAATTGGAAATAAAATAAACTACTCTTTTAGCTGGTTAACAGGACACACTATATCTGCTGAGGTCAGAAGTGTGACCTTGGAACTTCTCAGAATTTCAGGAGCCAGGCAACTGTGTAATTTGTTGTTGTTGTTGTTTTTGTTTTGGTTTTTTATTTCAGCACTTGCATTACTGGACAGAAGCTGAAGTAAAGCCAAATGTAGAAATAAAAATATAGTCCCACAAAATACAGTCCCATATACTCATTAATATACAAATTATCAAAGGCTAGGTGAAATTGTCTAACTATTTGGATTAAAAATTCCAATTATTTTATTAATTGCCTATCTAGGAACTATGCAGCTTTGTTAATGGCCTCCACTTAAAATAGAAAAAGCCAAAAAATAAGGAAGAAGCATATTTCTAGCACAAGTTTTTCAAGCTGAAAGACTTGTCCTCCTAAAAAACCCCAACCTGTAAACAGATTAGATTTTCTCAATCCCATTTGAGGAAGGGTTTGTGAGAAGGGAGAACAACTGCTATCAAGCAGGTACAGAAGCTGGGAGAAAAAAAAAAAAGAAAAAAAAAAGAAGGTAAATTCTCAATTCTCTCTGGGCAACTTCATCAGGACTCTTAGATCTCAGTATCATATCTGCAACACTTCCACGACATGATCTGATAGGGTTTTGGTGAGACTCTCCTTGTCAAGTGTTTCCTGTGCCCAGGAGATGTGCCCAGCTCCTCAGCCCAGCTGTCCTGACCAGCCCAGCTTGGGCACACGTTGCTTGCCCCCAGCTCCTGCTTCCTACTCCAACCAACACACAAATACCTCCAGTGCTCACAACCGTAGGAAAAAATGATGAAATCTGGATGCAACAGGTACATGTAAGACTTTCTGAAGTGCTTTTCGTTGCTATTAATGATAAATTTAGCTCAGCTGCTCCAGCATTAACAGGAAGTCAATTCATTTAGAAGTTTACGGAGAAAAGTTGGGATGTTTTTCTGCCCAGGTCAAGTAAAAGATTTAACTTTTGTATTACATTGAAAAGGAGGAGAAAGTCAAAAGCAAGCTTTTCCAGACACTAGATTTTCAGCTGTATTGTTATTTTTTAAAAACTTTTATGGGCTCTTTACCCCAAAAAACCAAAATCCCAAACCTTTAAGATAAGAATTTTCAGCAGCACTGCACAGAAAACAGCACAGCATACTGCATCTGCAGAAATATTAGGCTGCAGTTCTAGAAATATCTTGTCTGCCACATAATCTTGCAAAGCTTGTAACAAGCAAAATTATCAATTTACATTACCAGTCACTAGTCAGCTGTTCACTGTAGCATGGGATAGGGCACTTGTCTGCATTCCCTCCAAAAGAGATGAGTCAAGAACACTGTGTTCTATTTCAGAGGACATCAAAATACCCACCAAACCAGAAAGGAACAGAACAAATGAAAATGCATTGTATTGCAAAATTATGTCACCTTTCTGATTATTCTTAAATGTAGTGCTACACATTGTTGTTGAAACCACCAAGTAACCCTGAAGTGCTAAATTGACAGATTATATTAGCTGGACTATACTAGTTTGCCAGAATAGCATGTGCATGTGGCTGAGCATGACTTTCAATTTTCTAGTTTGATATGTTTGTAAGGTTATTAACACTTGAACTAGCAAAACTCACTTAGCTGGAGCAATTGGTGCATCACCCAAAACCTGATATAAAAAGCCAAGCAAGCACTCTGCATCTCCAGAGTGTTGGGGACACTCCCTCTGACACCAAAGACATTCTCTCTGATTATTTAGGCCTTGGGTGAACAACTTGAAAACTTAATGGTTTGCATCCCCAGAGACACAGATTGGAACCACTAGCTCAAATACTAAGGTGATGAAAATGTAGGTGGTTGGGGACTGCATAAGAAACACAGAGCAGACCTCTCTTCCCCTGTCTTTGCTGCTCCAGGGAGGTTACTGATGTTTCTTGCATAAGATATGGAAAGTGGTTTGAAATTACATGCAGCTCCAGACAGGTACATTGCCCACACTCACACTCTGATGCCCAGGAAATCAGACTTCCTTTTGGGAAGTGGTTGCATAGACCAGGCATTTTGCTTATAAAATGCCTAAGGCTAGAAGGTCAACTCAAACAATACTGAAAATACATCAATGCAGTCTAAGATAATCAACAAACCATTTCTAAAATCTTTACTGCCTACAAATGAAAATCGACTATTCAGCCTCTGTTACTTTTATCAAAGATGTTTCTTTCTGTTGTTCTTCACCTTCTTACACTGAGTCCCATAGTAAACTTAATTTTGATCTGTTTGCTTTTTCACATTCATTTAATATTTAAAACTGAAATATACTGTGCTCTGAAGAAATTCCTGAGTTCAAGACTTGGTATTGAATGTTAACTTTCTTGATATCTCTCATCTCAGGGAACTTCTAACAGATTTAATTATCAATATAATTCTAGAATAACCAGGAAGTTGATAAACACTCTTAATAGAGCTTCCTTTAGGAATAAAACTCAAGGTTCTGATTAGAAAATATGCCTTTAAAACTCCACCGAATAATGTAATTATAAGTACTTTGATGCCTAGTTTCACTGTTCCAGAAGTTTCAATGTCTTATTTAAACCATAGAAAGACTTTAAGGCTGAATTGACTCCTCCTTCTTTCTCTCCATCTTTGCTTCCTGTTCTCATTTTCAGCCAACATGCCCTGCTGAAGAACTGTCTTTGGAATTAAGAAAATCCTTTGTCTTAAGATACGTATTGAATGTTACTTCTCCACAAATTAGTTTGTGGTCACACAGGCAGGGTTTTTTGCCCATGCTGTTGCTATAATGATTACTGTATTCTGCACTGGGGTTTATCTCCTTTCAAGGCCTCTGAGTGTTAACTAAACAGAAGTCTGGGATGTCTTTGAATGTCAGAATGTCCTTGAGGTTGCCCTCAGTGGGAATTGTGAAGCTGACTTCTTTAAGTCTTTGAATGTTCCTATTTACACCCTCCAACTAAGCAGCAGGGGCACATTCACCTCCCTGGTGGATAGGTCATAATCCATAAATATTGTTTATCACTGTTTGCAAACAGTGATGTTTTATTAACAATCACTTGTGCTCATTAGTCCAGGTCCAGAGCCATAGCTGCTATTTTCAAACTGGTTTCTATACAGAAATCCAGCTGCAAGACTGAAGCACTACTAAAATGAAGATAGAAGGGCTTTCCCTATCTGCCTTTATGATATAATTTATATATGGACAATATCAGCAGTGTAAATGAACTTAGAGAAAGGACACAATATTTTCAGTCTTGCTCTGGGTGATTAGATGGCAATAAAAATTACCTTTCCATATGAACCTTGTCCTAATACTTTCAACAGTTCAAACTGAGAAGGATCTGCTTTTTCAAAACCTTCCTTGACATGATGACTGATGTCTATTTCCTTCACGATACCTTCTTCCTGCAAATGAAAAAAAAAAACAAACAAACAAAATCCCCAAATCAGAGCCATTATCTTAAGGAAACATATTGTTTATTAAAATCTTGTCTTCTGTAATGCTACAATCACATAGCGCATTTTGAAAATAGAAACAAATGCTTGTCTAAATATTCCACGTGCCTGTTACCAGCTGGGGAGGGTAATTGTCAGCACATCCAGACCTGGTACTTCTGTTTTTTGAGCCTCAAGATATGACTAGATAAAGACAAATTATATAAGCTGAAGCCAAAAATACACTGCAGAGCTTGGTGTGCCCATCAGCGACCTTGCTAGCAGAGTGGCATGTGCTCAAATCTGCACCAGAGAGGCTCCATCACACTTCTCTCCACATACTTTCTCAACTTCCCCTCAAATCATGATCTAAACCAATCTTAAAAAGCTTTCTTAGTCTTAAGCAGCAATTATTCTAATGAGTAGACAACAAAGAAAAGACATTGCTAAAAGAGCCTCTTCCTATTTACCTCAAAAATTGGAAAGCTACTACTGGTAACCATTTAAATAGAAAACAAATTAATGATTCGATATAAAATGAGGTGGTGGTGGGAGAAGACTGACACACACTTTGTGGTTTGCAAGAAGCAGTTTTATATGCTTTGGATTTGTCCAGGTTCTTTTGTTAAAATCTTTCCCCTGTCAATAGATGCACATTTCTCAAAGACATCAGCTGAACTAGGACCTTCATCTTGCAAGCTGTGACATATGGCATTAGTTTCAGGTTTTTGTTCCGTGTTATTTTGGCATGCTCCTCTAAAAAGAGAGCAACTGGGTCAGGTGAGACCCAGAGGGACTACACAGAGGTTGCAGCGACCCAGAAAGTCATTGAGCTGAAAAGAAACCTGGAAGAAAGAACCTGCTTCTCAAGGACACAAAGATAAGGAAAGACAACATACCCTTTTATTTCTGTAGTGTTTTGTACATCTACATTTGAGCTTTTTGGTTTGTTTGGTTTGGGCTGGTTTTTTTTCAAACTACTTGTTCTAACTTTCCCACAACAAAAATACAGATTTTCAGTACAAACCATTTTTTTTTTCATCTCCCAGTTTGAAGGGACTTACTAATTTAGGAATAAGTTCAAATATTTCTGCATCCAGCAAAAGTAATTGCAATCTCACAAACATTTTTATGTAGACTTTGCCTGCAATTTTCCTTTCTCCCCCTAAAAAATCCTTATAAGACCTAGAAATATAACATTTATTTCCCACTCTTAAAAATTAATGTTGTGAAAATAGAAATAACATCGTAAAAATAAAAATGCATAAAACCCCCAAAACATTTGGCCAAAATACATTCTGTGCAAAATAAGAACAATTTTGATTTTCTTCTCCTCCAGAAACATTGCTATCACTTTCTGCTAGGTGTAATTTGTCAGATATATGGTTTGCATTACCCAGACTACTTTCTATATTGTAGTTTCAACCCTTCTCTTCCCTACCCTGCCTCTTAACACTCACATACTTTGGAACATGGACTATATCCTCTTCTTGCTTTGGAAAGCTTCCTGTAGTTCATTCAAGCTACCACAATCATGGAACATAATCATCATCTCACAGTGACTCCTTTTTCTGATCCTAATTCCTACAGTTTAAGATTTGCCTGAAAGGAAATGTGGGAAACCAATGAAGAGTTTTCACAGAGAGATTTAAAGCATTTCTAAGCACAGAACTGCCAAGACCTCCCTTTTCATTTTTCTTACTTTAATTGCTGTGTGAGATAGCATAACTTTCTGATATTAAATATATAATATTTTTCAATTATTTTGTACTCCAGTGTGAACCATGAGGTCACTTTCAGCTACATTTGCAATTTAAATGATGAGGGAGTTTCAATTTGCCCGTGCATATTACTCATCAAAGTCAAATACCTACAACCCTAAGCATATTTCTCATTGTATTACTGAATTTAATATAACCTCTTTAGGCTCATGAAAACATGTTCAGTTACAGGAATATATTGAAAGTATTACAATGATGAAAATTCAGCTTGATAGAAGAATGCTTAAATCTTCTTGCACTCCCATACAATAGCATAAATAATTTATAACATACATTAAAAACAGTACTTTAATTACATGCATCTTTAATTAAAAGCTCAGGGAAAAAAAAGAGTATTTACAGAAAATGGAACCAAATACGAGGCCTAGCAATGTTTATCAGAGAAACACAGATTTTAAAGACAGAAAAAAATTGCTAGATTTTGTGATTATCAAAATATAAAAATGTTATATAAAAAATATAAAAATGGTTAGAAGAGGCTTCTAGGGGTCATCTAGTTCAACAGTCCTGCCCAAAATATCACTGACACTTGATCAGACCAACCAGCTGGTTTTTTGTCCACTGTGGTTTTCAGTGTCTCAAACGCTGAAGCTTGAGCCACTTCCTACAAAAGATTATTCTCTTTCAATTTGCCCACAGTCCAGTTGAGCTGGCTGATCCATGTACCCTTAGGAGGAAGCAGGATATTTTTCTAGGAAGGTAGGATTTCCTGTGGATTTCCTGTGGTCGCCTTGCTAGAAAGGGGCAGCAAGGCAGCACTAAAGAAAAAGCAAGCCAGACAGCTGGTTTTTCACCCATCATCACCACAGGGGTGTCACTTGTGAGCTGTCCAAGAGGTAGATAGTATTTTAGCTGCTATGACAAATCCACTTCCCCCTGGAGCAGAAAGCCAAACTGGCAGTGCTTGAGACTGATGCAGACACAGCTCTTTAAAGGAAATACATGCTGTAGTGTTTGCACACATGCACCCATTTGCCTTGAATACATTTCTATAATCTTACTACTTATTGGCTGCATAAATAATGGAGTAACTTCTATTTGTTTGTTTTACCTTTCCAGCAAAAAAACCTAGCACAAACCAAAGAGTCTTAGTCTTCATTTACATTCTTACTTACATGGGATTTTCTCATTTGAAGTCATCCTGTATTATGCTAATATGGAATCTGGCATAATTTTTCTCAGGTATTGATGATTGGAGTGAAACCCAAACTGTCAAAGGACAAGTATTGTGGGCAGGTCTCCCAACTATTTTGGTCTGGGTTGCATACTAGAAACTTCTCTAATACAGATTTATTTTTCACCATTCCAGCAAGTGCACCATATCTGCACCAGAAATTTGCATAACAACAATAAAACTGAGACAAGAGAATCACATTACAGACAAAGCCTGCACACTGAAGAGGCTGTTTTGATGGAAAAGATTTCACTCTGGAAAAAAAACCAGTCAACTTCAAAACTGGTTTTGATCAGTGAAGTCAGTGGAATCAAAAGGGAATGTTCCACAGTTTGATCTTGCAACAGCTGTGCACACCAGCCCAGGCTGTTGCTCCCTGCTGACTTGTCCCACACTGCATTAGCAGGAATGCTTGACTTGATGAAGCTTAATTTTTTGTAAACTTCTCTAAATATTTATGTTCACACAAAAACATCATCCCGTGACAAGAGTGAGATGGATGTTGTTGGTGGCTTGAAGAAACCACATGGTCAAGCAGGATAGACTAGAGAAGGGAAGGCAATAAATCGAAAGGATAAAAGAGCAATGGAGAGTGCTTCTCCATGTCAACACAATAAAGACCTATTCCAGGTCTGATTCTATACTGCATTACTCTCTTAAAGGCTTCCCCCAAAGCCAGCAGAAGGTTTGGACATAAAATAACTCACTATTAAAATGGAAAGACCATTTTGATCTCTTCTCCTCTGGAATACAGGAGAAGAGAGCCTCTGTTCTTGCCCTGTGACTGTGGATAGCACAGACACACCTGCTTTTTGCTTCTGGAAGCAGGTCCCTGCAGCATTGGTCTCAGCTCACTTCCAAGACTTCTTCATGCAGCCTTGGACAAAGAGAGGCACTAATGCTCAGTGGCTGCTTGAGAGCACCACAGAAAACTCTTCTAACTGCAACGATACTTCCTAACCCACTGTGTCATGTCAGAGTAGGATCAAGAAGTGCAGGGGTATGGATTTGGCAGTGGAGTACAAAAAGTCATTCGAAATGGCAGGCCTTCCTGGAGAGCAATTCTTCAATTTACTCTCTTGCCTCTTCCACAGCCTCTCAGCAAACATTATGGAAACAATACCTCCTAGAAAAAGGACAGGTTTAACAGCTTTTGGAGTATTGTCTGGCTACTCCTCACCTAGTTTCTGAACAAGCAGAGCTAAGGTCACCAAACAAAGAGACCACTTTAACTGCCAGATATATTTCACCCACACACAAAAAAATTTCCTCACCAAAACTTCCTGAAATATCAGGAGGGGGAGATTATTCAAGAATCAGCTACTTTTACAAATGGAAAATTTATGCTACCATATCACATACAAAAAAAGCCACGGTGCTAATTTTATATGATTATTGTTTTGAAAAATCAGTAAGAAAGGATTCCCAGTTTTATTCCTTGCCTGATCATCTCCTCAGTTGCAGAGGACCAAGACTGGTGTACAGGTATGGCTGTACAGGGTAAGCCCCACTTTCCAACAAAAATATGTGCACTTTTGACGTGCAAGTTTTACAGTCTTTAGTCTTGTGTGCTTTAGGATCTGAGGTCAGTGAAGGAATCAACAAAAATTGTGGCAGGAGGACATAAGAAATAATGGTAACTCAGAAAACATTTAACTGTTGTTTGAGATAATCATTATTGTCTACAGGATATGCTCAGGATACAGACTTTATTTTGTTACCAATCTTCCAATCTGGCAGGTTACCACCTAATGTAAACCCAAATCTCAATTATTTAACTACCAAGTATCACAGGCAACGCAACATTTCAAAACAACATGATTCATTAAGAAAGCATGTTTAAAACTGTGATATGGCAATAGTTAGGACAGGATGTGTCTGATAAAGATGAGGCCAGGTTTCTAGCTCTGTTTCATGGTTTCTAATCTGGCTCAGCCCACAGCAGAGTAATTTGTGTCACAGACATAACAGGCTACTCAAATGCTGCCTAGGGCAGGAAATGAATTGCTGGCCTGCATTCAGTTCTTTGAGGACAAGTATCTACATTAAAGAAAAAAGTATAGAAGCATTTTCATTAGCCTCTTCCCAAGCCAGTCTCCAGCAGCTGGAGTAAAAATTGGAAAAGAAATCTTCCATTTTAAATGGGTCATAATCCAAGTTCTGACCTCTACTGTCATCTGGAAAGATGTAAACAACAATAATGCCATAAATGGGCCTGGTTGCTTTGTTCTCTGCTGTCAAATAAACATCTCCTTTAACAACAATGAACTGGACTTACTGAGCCCTTAAAGAGGCATGTGGAACTCACAGTGAATTTGCTGTGCCAGGTCTATATTTGGCTTTCCAGCAAAAGCTTACCTACCTTCTCAAAAGATAATATGGAGTTAAATAATACATTACAATTTGAAGAGAGATTGGGATTTCCTTCCCAGATCTTTCACAAAGGTGAATAAAATGTGTTATCTTGAATTTGGAATTCCAACAAGTATGTCATAACTTAGTGGAAAACAAAAACCTTAAGAGCAATTTCTATGGAAATCAGCTGTTAAATTCAGCAGACCTTTTACTAGAGAGGATAACAATTAAGCTCTCTTTAAAATGCTTTAACACTTCTCTTCAGCTCCAATTTTCCATTCTGCATTTTTAGTTTCTTCTCCCTAATACATGACTGTACAGCTGGGGTTCAGCTGAAGTCCAACAAAATAAATGGGAAGAGATGAATCACAGAGAGCAAAGGCAGTGAATACAGTCTGCCAGACAGACTGGTGATGTCCATGAGGTGGAGGTGGAGTATTTGGGGGATTTTGCTAAAATATTTTGTGCTACGTGGCATCCTGTGTGTCTTTGATGAATCACTTAAGGCTGAATTCAGATCAATAAATGCAAGCATTCATAGCACAGGAGACAACGTTTTGAACTAGGTTTACTTTGCAGTCAATTAAGAGAAACAGGGAATTCATGATTAAAAGAGATCAGATCCTTAAAAGAAATCACATCCTAAGGAGTACACATTTCTGTCTGATGACTAAAAAGAAAGCCTAAGATAACTTGCTGAGCTGAGGGCTTCTGCAGTTGCATGAGATGAATTCACATTTATCATTTGATTTTGAAACACACTTGAATAGAAAAGTATTGTGGCCAGATTTTTAATACCTTTACAAAAGAGATGTTTGCTGATAAATGCCATGAAACTTCTATTGAAATGGAAGATTTTTCAAAAGAACTTATACACTTGAAACATCTAGACAATTATAAAATAGTCTAAGGTGTTGGAAACAGTCCACTGATCAGGATTTTGCAGCTCAGTAAATTAGGCATTTTTACTACTTCCTTCCTAACTTGAAAAATAGGGATAGTTGCTTTTTGCCATCCTGTGAGAAAACCATGAGAATTAACACAGAAAAAACCTGGAATTCTCATACTGCAGTAATGGACAGACAAATTATCTGCAATGTATCCAGTATACATGAGATGCCAGGCAGCCTACAATTGAATTCTCCTTTAGCCCAGATTGAAACATTTTGAAGTCTGGTGCCCTTTATCTGATGACTATAGTGACTTCACAGACCCAGTCCTTGACTAGGACAAATACATACAATACTATGAATGCAAAGTTGCATGAGGAGAACTATCTTCCTGTTCCAAGTGCAGATATGCATTAAGTACAGGGAGACACCAGCTCTTGATCTAACTTTCAACCCTGGACACCAATCACTGATCAGGGTAACTCTAATTTTTATGTTATTTCTTACGCAAACTGCAATAGTTTATGAGTAGTGGTGAGTAGAAAGAGTACCTAGAAAATGTTAAAGTAAGGGGTTAAAAAGAAAAAGACAAAACCAGAACCATCTGGTCATTAAAAAAAAAAAATACAAACAGTTGGCCCGCCTTACTCATACAGCAGCTCTCTACAAATACTCAAATACATTTGTGAACTTTACCAAAAACAGTCTCAAAATGAGTCACACATTAAAGGACAAAGAACTCAGCAATATTGCTCTTTCTACAATAAATAAGAGCAGAAACATTTTCAACAACATCCTAATTGGCATGGCTTCCAGGTGTGCCATTAGCCTTTACAACTCCAGAGAGCTGTAAGGTCCATTGCTGGTGAACAGGCAAAAGAAGAACACTTGCTGCTCTTTCATCAAGGAACTAACTCCAAGTGTGTCTGGCGACAATGCATGGCAGAAAATATGGCTCTTTGTCATAAGGGTTTCCTTATGACAATCTTGTTTCCTTATGACAATTCTGTGTCACCACTAAACAGGGTTAGGAACAGGAGCCTGAACAGGGTTACATGCAATATACACGACTGCATTGAGAAACAATTATGTTATAACGCAGCTCAAGGCTGGTTCCCAGGTCAGTATTGCTCCCTGTGCACTCTGGTTGGAAGGACTCACAAACTCTGTGAGTGGCCTGGGTGACTCCTGCCATAGACCCTCCCAGGGATGCCCCCACCCCCCAGCACTGCAGCCACTCACCAGAACTGCCTGGCACCCGCTGCACTCACAGGAAAGCCCTAATGGGACAGTCCCCATGTGATGGCAACCTCTGCTCCGTGCATTTCCAGAACACAGGTAGCCCCCACATCCCCGTGTCCCAGCTTCTCATCCGTGAAATGCAGGTAAGGCCATCTTCCTCTTTCATGTGGCTAGGCACTGCACACTGGAAAGATACCAAATGCTCCCATACTATGATATTAGGCTTGAAGAAGAAGGAAGGCAGAAAAAAAGGTCTATAAGGATATTATTCAAGAAATAGAAATCCATGCTAAATTACTCTAATTCCCTTATTGCTGTACTCAGCGGCTTCACAGACTAGGGAAAAAAAGTGCCTGATGTTTTACCAGTGCATTTGAGTGTGAAATAAAAACTCCAGCTGCACTAGGAAGATAAACTGCTTAAGCAAAACATATTTTGAACCATTTCCTCACTGTTTCATTATCCAAATAAAACACTGCCCACCACAGCAGTGTAAATGGCACCACGTTACAGTGGTAGAAAACAGTAAATAGAAAATACAAAGCCCTGGGGCATTGGCATGGTGATTTTAAAGAAGTGAATCATCTTTAATATGCATACTAAAGGAAAAATACCAGGTTTCATCTTGAAATGTGAGGCAGAGTTGACAAAAGGCTGTAATAAGAGATAATCGCATTACTGAAGTGTTGGATTAGTCAGTTTAGGAAATACACCCGTCTGCTGTTTACAAATCACTTGTAGGGTTGGGTAATTATCATTTTGTCTCCAAGAGGAATCCTGACCTGCTTGCACATTTTGCGTCCTCCCATTAATTAAATCAAGCATCCGCTAAGGGTTCAACCAGCTTGTACTTCACCAACTGGAGTCCTGCTGGCATTACGTTAGGAAAAAACGTGTTGTAATGATGTTCATTATCTCAATGACATTTTACAGGCAGAGTATTAATAGGGAAATGGACTAACGTGAGGTCATTATGGAATCAAAGCAAATACAAATTAGTTTTAATGCTACTGTTCACAACATAGAGCATCAGTGAAGGCACTGAAGCAGAGAGGCTGAAGAAGCAGAATGAGGCAGAGAGAAGATGGCTAAAAGGAAATTCTAAGAGATGGTATGACAAATTTAGCAACATGGACAGAGGAATAAGATTTGGAGGGCAGAGAGAAAAGGAGGTTTCAAAAAGGACATGAGACAAGGGCAACTGGCTTGTGCCTATGCCAACAGAGAATTAAACCAAGAGAAGAACTGCAATATTAAATGACTTGAAATGCAAATTCTTCCCCTTCTATGCAGCAGTTTAATCCAATTTAAATACCTAATCTTCCTCCTGGGATGAGGAGAAAGTACAGGCATGCATGTATGTACTGGAGTGATCTGATGAGGAAGCTGGTAAGCAGTCCTGGCACACTCAAAACTGCTCCCAAAACAAAGGGTGAGAGTGTGATGGGGACCAGAGGTACTTTGCTGCACAGTTGGTTAATGGCCTTGGGCATCCAGCCTTCTCCATTGACTCCAAAACACAGTATGAATGCAGTGAGTCCAGACTCTGCTTATTTATGTAGACTCCAGCTTCAATTTTTCAAGTTTTACAAAAACATACAGATAAAAAAAAAAGTTACACAAAGTACCTGACAATATCTCATCTCATGCTGGCTCCAGTTTCATGGACAAATATTTAGCAAGGGATACTAAAACTTATCTCCTCAGCTGTATACTTTCACTGCAACCACAGCTAAGAGCTATTAGGTCATTACTTGCAGACATTTGTATTTCAGTGCCTAAGGACTGTTACCATGCACAAGTACCTCTTAAACAGAGTTCCAGCAGTCTACTGAAAACCTGGCCCAGGAAAAGGCCCATAACATTTTGTGGTTTTTTTAACTACTAGGAAACCTCTAGTTTAGGTCATGTCCCTCAAAGATTCACACAGCTGATCTCTAAGGAAGAAGCTGCTAAATAGTTATCACACATCCTCTTTTCTGTGAAGGGAATAATTGTTTACAATTACTGTACTAAAGAGAAGCATACGTTATGTACACACACTGACTGAAAATATGTGTATTTTGAGAATGAGAATAAACAAAACACAAAAAATCCATCTGGATGCAAAGAACACCTTTGCAATACT
This sequence comes from Irena cyanogastra, assembly GCA_013397155.1. Taxonomy (NCBI): domain Eukaryota; kingdom Metazoa; phylum Chordata; class Aves; order Passeriformes; family Irenidae; genus Irena; species Irena cyanogastra. Next base: position 185,164 of record VWZV01001841.1, on the reverse strand, counting down.
GTTTAGAAGACGCTTATTTCAAAAAGGTCAAACTGCTCCACCAATCTGTTTTGCAGAGATTTACAATGGACATGTGATTTTGTATAACAAACCGGGGGAGAGTAGTAAGTTTGTTGGTTGTCAGCTGACCGGGACCTTGACAAACTTATGACAGCTTCACAGCAGCAAAACCTCAGCCAAAGCTGATCCACGGTCTACTGAAGTCTACTGAAAATGATTTCCATAGTAGGATTCATCCAAATGTATGTCCAAACTCTGTTCAACAGCCAAACTCTGCCTGAGTTAGCTGTCTAAATTCCTGTACAGCTGAGAAAAAAAATGGGTGCTTTCAGGCTTTTCCTTCTTTTAGACAACCATACGTGTCTAGTAGTCTAAAGCAGGACTTAGTAAGCTTGCCTCTTTCTGCTGACCGTAAAGGAAGGCTGCACTAATTAGCTCAGATTCATATTAACTCTTCCTTCCCCCATTCCTCAATAACTCCTTCAGCATTAGATGGAGCATATGCGCATTGCAAAAGACATACATTGCATTATACTGGATATTTACAGGCCAGCTTTTTCACTATGGATTTTCTACAGTCTCCAGCAGACAATACACGATGCTCTTATAGTTTCATTTTTCTGGCCTGATGTATACCTGTATGAGCTATTGCAATATCCTACTGCAGAGACATTCTTAGCCTGTGTGGCTACTGCCATGATCTGCCACCACAAGTCAAGGAAATCAGGGCTCTTGACCATGAAACTGGAAGCAAACCCACAACCCTGTGTCAGATATCACGCCAAACTTTTACACTGGGAGAAACCTTAACAGGTATAGGAAAAAACCAGTTTCTTCAGTCTCGTAATTCAAAATAATTTTTACTTATTTGCACAGTCCTTGTAGCATTTGACCTGTTAGATCACCTGGCACCAGTTAGAAAAGTGCCAAGACAGCTGAAAGCTGAGCGCAGCTGCAGTGCCCATCACCACGTTCCTGCAGACTGCGAGGCACAGCTTTCACCTGCCCTGCAGCTCTTTTACTCACCCAACTGTATAAAAGGACATTTACATCAAGGGGTCCTGGCTCTTATCTTCAGCCACCTTGTTCACAAAACCCTTGCTTAAAACAAAGGCATATGACGACGAAGGAAGGCAGTGGAAAGGAGCTCTTTTTGTTTAATCCATATCTGTGCAGAAGCTTCTGGGGTTTTAAAACATTGAATATACCAGTTTTAGAGCAAATTTACTGCTTTAGCCACCATTCTACAAGTATTTTTTTAACATATACTCAAGCAAGAAAAAGGTCAAATGGAGATTACCAAGTTCCTGCTAGGTAGTTTTCATTGACCTGCGGCTATTTCAATATTTTTCTGTTCGGGATGAAAACTGTTAAAACAAATTCACATGGCATCTTAACTGGTAAAGACTTTGTTGTTTTGTTCTTGTTTGGTTTTTTTTTAATAAAAGATAATCCAAATGAAAATTTGATTTACTGAAAATCTGTTTGCTGCACACTGTAAAGGGACAAAGTGGAGAGAGAAGACAAACTTGTATATACTGTCTTACTGAAATGACAAGTTTGCCCTCAAGTGATCACAGAACTGTACCTGCAAAAAGTCCAGAGCACAGATAAAGATCTTTGTAGTGCAACATCACGACCTCGCTCAAAAGTTTGTCCCCAGCGTGCTAGAGAAGTTAAAGGTTACCATACAGTAACCTGTGAGATTGTTCCTATGCTCAGAGCAGCCACAGAGCTCTCTGCAACTCCTGGAAGAGACTAACCTCCCGTTCACAGGAAAGTGAATGGGCACAGATTAAATGAGTTCTTCCTATTCGACTTCTAACATTCAATTTGGATACAACTTCAATTAGTATCCTGAACAAAGAAAAATGAACGGCAAAATACAGTGCCACACTTTACACAGGTGTTACTCTGTTTTTTTAGTATCAGGCTAATAAAATAAAAAGGTTTTTTGGTGCTCCACATGGTATTGCTATCCCATTGACACTCAAAATCACCAGCTGGCTCCAGTGGGCTGCAGTGTCAGTTCAATCCTTAATGAAGCTGGGAGATAGAATTCTGAAGAAGAATCTGATGACACATTATAATCACCAATAATTTTTCTGCTAGATAAAAAACTTGAAAATCACTTGAATTCAGTAATTGTGTATGAGACACAGGACACAGGTTATTTTATAACCCTAACCAGCCAAGCATATCTGTATCACATGTAAGTATAGTGATGTTTTATAAACAACAGCAAGACGACAACTGAGTGGTTACTGAAGTAATTCAATCAACCAGTAATCACAGGAAGCTGAAATTAATATTATGGGCAAAGGAAAAATAGAGAACACAACCAGAAGATGACAAGTGAAAGCCAAAGAGGAAAGCTGAAACCACACAAAAGTGTTACTTTAAAGAAGTGTTTAATTAAATACACAAGTCCAATGCTCATTTGTTTTCCCCATTTTGTCATAAAAGAAGAGCAATTCCACAGTGTTTCCAAGACATCATGGGAGGTAAAGTTTCTGCAATTTAAGACAATACTGTTAAGAAAAAACTCTTCAATATAAAACAGTGAAAAACTGATTATGAATTTGCCACAAATTTTGCTTTGTTTGTATTCTTAAATTTATTTGCATTTAAAAGCATTCTTTTTTTCTTGCTGACTACACTGCAGGGTCCTGCTATGCCAAAGCAGAGTTCCAGCTCACTTTTTTAAAAGCTCAATTGTCCAAAAACCATTATTCTTGGACTGTGCTTTTTCTGATTGTTTTCAATGTTCAGAATGTTTCTTTACCCACAAAGGCTGAGTAAATTGTCATCTGCTGTCTTTGAATTTTATCCGGAACTTAAAACTGAAACTTTCTTGTACAGGTCAATACCAAAATCTTTTGCCTTCATAGAACTCCTTATGCTTGTGAAGTTACACGTGGATGTCATCAGTGAGTTTGGATTAAACTATGTTACTGAAACCACCTAAAAAGTCAAGTAACATTAGAATTACAGTTCTGAATAGTTGCCATATCTAAACTATCTAAAGTTCTATGAAGTAGCAAGTGAAGCTGGGTGACTGCTGTGTAAATAGCCTTCATTTGGAGGATAAGAGTAAAGAGAAACAAAACATCAGCTTCTCATCTCTGTACCAACTTCTATGCCAGCAAGCTGTAACTGTATGTTTTAAGGACAATGAAGATTGATTAGGTGCAGTTATAACTAAGATTCCTGGAACTGCAGAGAGCAGAAGAATCCAACAGTCTTTAATACACATGCTGCAAGTTGACCCAGGGTGATGTATACCAAATGCAAATAAGTACTATAGAAAATGCACAACATTATTCCCATTATTAACAAGGAAGAAGTACATGATGTATATCCACATGAATATGCTGGATCATATTTTATCTGGAGCAAAATCAGAAGAATTTTCTTTTCCTTTTTTTTTAATGGAAGTTCATCTGAAGATTAAGGAGCCCACTGCACACTTAACAACACCTATCAGCCAGCTTAGCTACTGAATCTCTCTCCCTCAGAAGTCACCTATGAAAGGCACCAATGAAAGGATAATCCTTTTCATTATTTTCTTCCCCAACAACAAAGACAACCAAGTTACTGCCCACCCTAGCTGAAAATCTCCTGCCCGCCTTCAGTCATCCCGTCATAAATATTTGGGTGGTAAGCTAAGTTTGGGAGAGTGCCAAGAGGAGTGCAGGGTTGGGCTGGGCAGGAACCAGGGTGGGATGCAGCTGCAGATTCCTGGGATCCACACCAGCATCATGATGGGGACATGAACAGAGCTGCTGCCCCTCAGCCCATCCTCGGCTCCTCAAACCCAGAGAGGTACTGCCTCAGAAAGGTCTCCAGCTGCTCTGCTCTTGGGAAATTATAAGGAGTCTTTTAAATCCCAACTTGAAAGTGAGCCACGGGTGAGCAAGGTGGCAGCTCACACAAGGTGTTTTGTACCTGTGGCCAGCTCTGGGAGAGATGTAAGGCAAAACACACAGGGCACATTCCAGGAGCGAGCCCTCGAAGTGAGGACGGAAGGGTTTGGGTTGTGGCAAGTCACACTAAGCAGAGCTGACAATCTCCCAGCCTCACAACTGTTCAATACTGCAGGGTAAAGGCCACAGAAATTCTGACCAAAGCCAAGAAACAAGTTTGCAACCCATGTGAACTTGTGAACATTGCAGACATGAGAGGCTCTCAGACTTGGTCTTGCAACTCCCTCCCAGGCCACTCTGGGACTTGGGCATAACACTGCTGGCCTAAACAAAAGCTGTTTTCCACCATCTAATGTGTCCATGGAAACACAAGCCCTAAACCAAGCCTGTTATAATGTCAACCTGCAGTATTTTGTCAGTTGTGCAAGACTGGAGACATGTACCAAACCTAATCATACTATGGACAGTCAGGGGCAACAAACCTAACCACAGCACGAAAAATTCAGGTTAGATGTCCAGAAACCCCTCCCTGGGAAAGGCAGAAAAACATCAGAACAGATGCCACTTATGTGTTACTAACTTGTATCCTAGCACCCTTCAACTGCCTCTTTTTTGTTTTGTCCTATCTGATACTACTCTTTTGTTGTGTTTTTTCAAGAGCTCACACAGATCTCCACATGGCTGTAAATACAACGAATCCTATTAACGAATGGTGACCATTACAAGATTTGTAACAGATATTCAGAATCCACCTGACAAATATAAGCCCCAGCTCTTAAAAACCCCTCTCTTTATAAATAGGCATATTAATTACCAGCAACATAAGTAGACATTGGAGAACTAATTGTTCTTGCAATAGTTTTGCAGAATCAGGCCCTAAAAACAGAGGATGCAGATGGTGAACACAAGATGCACACTGAGTGAAAACAATTCTCCTTTTCCCCAGTGGCAGAATGCCAGTTAGTTAGAGTCTGCTAATGATGGTACAAGAGGAAGAACTGTCATGCATATGTGCCAAATTTACTCATATAAAAAGTGAATTTGGCATCAATATCTGTTGCAGCTAATCAACAACATGAGATAAGTGGGGCAACAAATTATGCCCCTTTTAATCAGCTAGCACTGTCATCTCCTTTATAAACAGGGAGAGTTTCTAAATTTGTTTTTGGTAAGTTTAAAGCAGTAAAAGAAGATGGAAACATCCTGTTAACAAAATACTGGCTTGACCATCAAAGGACTTCCTACAAACTTCAGAGCATCATCAAAACACATAAATAGCATCACTCCATGAAGAAAAGTCAGGGCTGAAGAGCAGATTCATCACTTGATGTTTAAAAGCTAGTTGAGAAATAGTAAATTATTAGATCCTAACTGTGGATTTCCAACAGTATGACTTCACTGTACTGATGAAGAAATAAAAGTTTGAGGAATTAGGCTTTTATTTTACTTGTTGCTTGACTAAAAAAAACCCCAGATAATGTTGTGTTATTTCACCTCTTGTTGTAAAAGGAAGCAGAATGAAAACCCAGAATTTTAACAGCTTATCTTCCTTCAGAATGCAAATCTTCTTTGAAATAACTAAATGCCAACTCATTTTGTATTCAAAAGGTGGCACCTTGCTTGGACAATGTATCCCTGACATGAAAATCTGCAAGGGGGAATTCCCACAGCTTCTGCTACACCAAGCCCTCAGAAGAGCTCCAGAACCATATCCATGTATATTTTAGCACTCCTCGGTGTGAAAAACCTCAGTAATAGAATATAATGCTTTGCAAAGAACAGCCATTAAAAACAAAACAAAACAAAAACCCAAACAAAAAAATAAAAAACAAATTGGACTAAAAATGGCCTAGGTATATAAAGAAACTTTTCTTTAAGTGATACAGGTCTGAACACATGATTACTTAAACAACAACAAAAAACCCAAGCCTATATACTTTTACAGGAAATTACTAAGAAAATCTAGGTTTTCATCCAGATTTGAACGGTCCTTACAAAGGATGCCAGTAGACATGGCAATCTATACAAAAATCTTTCAATAATATAGAGCTGAATAAAATCCAGTAATTCAAAACTAATTCAGCTGAAAGCCAAATGAGAAGCTGCATGGTTCACCTGGTTTATGAAATACTCAGAACCTTCAGTAATCCAGTGCAAAACGATTTGCCAAACAGAACTGCTTGACTATAGAGGGTGAATATAAAACCTTTGTTTAGAAATGCATAAGGTAACTGCCTGAGGAACAGCCCAGCAGTGCATTAGTCCTGCCATGTCCCCTCATCTTGCTTTCTCTCTCTGTGAAAGAGAAATTAAATTCCCTTGAGAGTTTCCATTGACATTGAAAAAACATTTCAACAATCCACATACAGGATTTACTCCACTGACCACTAATGCCACAGGCCCCAAAACCACTTACACTGAAAGAAGATGAGTTTTGCAATTTGGAGCTGCATCTATGAAGCAATTAAAAATTGATGGTTTCCTTTTGACTGCCATAGAAATGGCTGCTTTGTACATTTCTTTCCTCAGGGAATCCATTGCTATAATTTTCCATTAGAAAGTTTCTGTATTACTGCATTGCTAAAGTAACTGCAAAGATGACCTAATCTGGGTCATCAAAAACCTAGGATTAATCACATGCCTAAAAACAAACAAATGAAAAACTGTTATATAAATTTACTTGCTTGACTGTCTGCAATTATTTTTATCAAATTATTGCAGCGTTCTTCAAAATGTTAAAACACAGGCTGCGAGTTCGGCATTTTTCACCTGTAACAAATAAAAAAAGTAATTTACATTTCATTTTGTTTCATGCTACTATCAACAGCACATGCACTGCAAATATCATTAATTGCAGGATGCCAAAGAAACAACAGAAACATTAATCTAGCCTCAGAAAACCCTGCAAGTTGGGTAAGTATTAACCTCAGATGCTGTGAGGTTAAGCTGCTTGCTTATGGTCACACAGTGAATTTGACAGGACCAGAAACAGAGGCCAAATTTCCTGATTCCCCAGCCCTATCGTAAGGCAACACTGATGTAATTGCTTTATTTTAATTTAATGGTCTGTACAATTCATGTTTCTAATCTCCAGAGCTTGTACCAGCAGGTATTAATGCTTTACTTCAGGTTCACAAGTACAATGTACACTAAAAGCTGTTTTTAGGTTAATGGAAATGAACCAGCCCATCCCTAACCACCGAGCTGTTTAGAGCAGGTTGATGCTTACAGAACTGTATGGGAATGCTGATGGGTTCCACCACCCATCATCAGAGCTGGCAATGCAGTGCCCAGGCCAGCTTTGCACAGGGCGCCCTGGGACTTTCCCACACAGCTCCTGTCTGTGTAACCCTGACCCAAGCCTTGCCAGCACAGCCTGAAATGCCACCAAGAGAGGTCATTCCCATTAGATTCAGCATGTCCTCGCTAGGTGGGAGGGTCTCCAGTGGGTTTTGGCAGGGGGCTACCTGCAGGCATAGGATATTCTGACTCCAAAAGACCAAATGATGGCTCATTAGAACTGTTAGAGGGCACAACTACCCCAGTCCCATTTCTGCTGACACAAGTGTGTGCACAACACATCTCTCTGGAAGAATTCCAAATTGTTTCTTTCAGTGGATGCAAGAGCACCGAGATACGGAGAGCTAAGACAAGCTGCAGGTACCAACCCTTTGGAAACTCATCATTTACACCACTCGCGGAAGGAGCACTGAGAAGCACATGCCTCAGACCACCACACAAGTAGACAATCCCTTCCTGTGTCCAGAAACTACTGCCAGTACTCACTCAAAACCAAAGTCTGCCATACCAGGAAGTTTCTCACACGAAAAATACAATTTCAAAATTTCTTTTTACTCTCCTTATCTTTATTGTGCCTTCATTTCTCTTGCTAGAGAGAAATGAAGGCACAATAGACTGCAACTTCCCCACATTTTGATGCAAATTTTTCCCCTGACTTCAATGGTTTGTTGCTCTTAGTGGCATCTTAACCCCCCATTTTGGGGGTTAAGCAACATCTGCTCAGATAATCAGAAGAGAAGAGATTAGTAAGTCAGAGAACAGTCATTACCTGCAGACATTCTGAAAATAGCCATCTCCACAAATCCAGTGGACAGAACCACCAATTACAGTAATCCTAGAGGAAGGCAGTGTTTGCATAGAAAAAGTATTTTAATCTTATAAAGTAGAACACACAGTGAAATAGGTTCCCCTAGCTCCAAAAATGTCAGCTCCAGTATTTCAGGAAATAAACAGTGAAATTAGTGCTTGTAATGCCACTAAATGTAAATTATGTCATATTTCTTGGGATTAACCAGTTCTAGAATAAGAGACTACTTAGTATGAGTGAAAGAAAACCAAAAGACATCTAGAAAATAACAGCTTAAGCTCTTAATGACAACCATCTCTCCATGAATGTCTGGGACTACCTGCATGTACAATAGCATGCATATGTTTAATACTGGAGCCAGAGGCATCCAGCTATCCCAGTTACTTGGATAACACTCAAATACATTCTTTCTTGAGGAACTCCAGCTCAATTTTAATGTTAGATCACTCTCTAACAGCTATTAGACTTCATCCTGTTTCATTTTTAATTTGAAGCATCTACTTATTGGAAAGAATATTGTATTCAACTAAGAATCTGATGGAAATTTTATTTAACTATCTTGGATTTCATTACAAAGTTACTTGAGATATACAGACATAGATATATAAAACAAGAACTAGATTTTTTTTATCAAGCATGTTTTGAAAACAGTTTTTGAGCTGCAGCTTTATGAAAAGTCTTTTAAAGATCCTGCAAAAAAACTGTTTTCCTTCCTGTTTTAAAATTCTATTTTCATCTTAGTTTGAAGATAAGTTCAAAAAACTAGGATGTTGTTTTTCAAAAACATCCTAGACGAAAATTGAAGAATTACGTGCACAAAGCATGATACAGTTTTGAAGCAAAAATTCTGAAGAAGTGTTTGTGAAATTAAAGCAACTTTGAACTGTTATAAATATATTGACTTGGTGACTTTAAATACTTTAACTTGGTGACTCTCCTAGTTAAATGAAAAATGAATGGAGAATCATGTTGGTTGGGTAGCAGCAATTAAAATTTGGTATTGTAGCAGTAAAGATAAGGAGACATGGGTACAGCTGAGATGGAAGCCACACGGTACACAAATCTACCAGGCCTGTTGATACCTCAAATGACATCATTTCACAGCACCTCTCTATACATGGGAAACAGCACAGTACAGACCAATTCACTCCCAAACCAGAAAAATAAGACTGGACCACGTCACCCTGGCAGAGACCAGACTGGTCATGCTGCTGTACACACGTGGGGTATGATGGAGTCATTTGAACTGTGCCAGTTACTGAACATTTGTCCCAGGAAAGTGCATCTTCACTTGGCAGCCCTGCACGAAGCCACCCTACCAGCTGAGGACAGGGACACAGGCACCTGGCATGCACTTTTTAAGGGACAATCTTAAAGCCCTCCATAAAGTTCAAATTCTTGGAAAATTTTGTCACAGCATCTTGGACACGACAATGCACCTGTTTAAAATAAACAAAGTGCACTGATCACAACTGACACACTTTTTACAAGAGTCACTGCACTCAGAAACGCGAATACGGGGGTTTTCCCCCAGAACTGATGTGGTCAATAGCCACTGCAGACAGCACGGGAGCTCTCTTTGCTGCTCAGGTCTGAACACGACAGCCTGGAGAAGAGTCAGAGCCTCCTCATTCCCGGCTGAACCAACTGGCCAGAGCTGTGGAACAACTGCCAGGACTGGAGGGACTGAGCTGCACTGCGCTTCCTCCAGCGCAGCAGACCATCCTTTTCTGAGCTGTTTGCCCTCTCTTGGGTGGGGGCAAGCCCTGCTAGCACAGCAGAGGCAGAGCCCCAATCAAGGAAAGCTAAATGAGCTGGAAAGGGCAAATACGTACAAGGGGTGCCATCTGGCAACAATATAAGGAAAAGAAAACATTAAGTGGGTTACATAAACCAGTGCCCTAAAACCTACATATAAAGGCAGCTAAGGACACTGTCTCGCCCAGCCTGAAGTGCCACTGGTCAAGCACTGCAAAAAGAACAAAATTAAAGTTATGCAATGCCTCACATTAGGCCCAAAGTAAATAAAGTCAGGACATGCACTTTGACAGCAACGTGAACCAAACCCGCTTGTGCTGCTGTGTGCAACCCCTGAGCTCCTCCCCACTTCACGGCAAACTGGGATGGTGGGAGATGAGCAGGGGCAGCCTTGGCTGCAGGAGCCCCAGGCTGTGTCGGACACACACAGCCCTCCCATCCCCATCCCCTGCAGCCAGGCTGAGAGAGGCAGGTGCTCCATGGCCCAGCTCACAGCAGAGGCTCACCACAAGGAAAGTCCAGCACTGTCAGAGAATTAAGGTCTGAACTGAAGTTATAGGAAAGAATCTGGCACAACGCTGGTTTCTACGCAGTAGAGCTCATGAAGAATCAATCAAACTTTTAACTTCTCCTCTGGGTAATATAGTATGCAGAAAATAAAAAAAAATAAGCAAAGAGCCAAGCATAGCACACATCTGAAAAATACTGTTATCTAAATTTTACTACAGGTGTAGTTGCACAGTGTTCACAATCCTGTATTGCTTTGGCTTTATCTGTTCCAGTCAACCAGTATCAAACTGATCTGTCTTAACTCCTAGCAGAATTAAATATTTTGGTAACTTCTCAGTAAAGTAACATTTCAATAACATACAAATGCCAATTTCATATTAACTTTCTCCACAGGGAATTGAATTTAAGACCAAAATTTTTAAAAAAGCTAATTAAAAACTTCTACTGAATTTTAAAAGCTCTGTGCAGCTACTTCAGATGATTGCTCATAAATTCAATAAAACCCTAAAGATTACTCATGTCTAGCAGCATTATCATCAAGGGCAAAGTAACTTTCTTTTTCATTTTACAGAGAAAATGGACTTTTATTATGCTGATAATCACACCTACACACAGAGTACCCATCACTGTTAGAAGCTGAAAGCTATGAGCAAGTTTTATTTCTCATTTTTAGAAAATTATAATCTTCTCAGATCACTCCCTCAGACTTTAGAACTGGGGGCTATGCTTTTCCTAACAATATCTATTAGATCACTATCAAGTGCCCTTAGCATCTTGGAAAGCCTCTATATAATCATACATGCATACTCAAATATATATTGAATAAGAATTTCTAATTGAAACTGAAACAGAATCTGATAAAAAAGATCCACAGTGTTACATCTGTGGATCATTCATACAGGTCACTATAATTTTTAACATGAAATAAGAACTCACCATGGAAAATTTCTACTGCACATTACAGAAATATTTTAAAGAAATTTAAAGATCTATGAGACTCCCCATGGTTTAAGAATAAATATTTTAATATCTGAATCTGCAATTTTCATCAAGGATCAAATTAAGAGAATGGGAACTCTTTGCCTTTTAGAGCTGTATGATGCCTCTTAACCATTTAACTGTCATTTTTTCACCCACAATTGTTGGCATAAAACATTCCATAGCAGGTAGCTACCCTTCCCAGAGGAAATTCCTCAAATATCCCAAAATTTGTTCTTCATATCTACTACTGACATTCCTTACATGCCATCATAAAGTCTGTGTGACTTTAAAAAGTTGTGAAAATTGAAAGATCGCTTGCAAAACAGAACAGCCCTCAAGCTCTTCTGCAACTGTGGCAGCCCTTAACAGCATCACACACATGTTGAGAAATATTCAAGCAAACCACTGATGAGAAAATGTTAGGATGCAGAGGGTGAAAACATTTGTTTCCCTATTCTTGACCATCTACTCTTTCCTGAGAAAACGATCGAAAAATGCCAAATATCCCTTTTTTTACTGAGGTTTTCATCTTCTTATTCATTTTCTTAAGGTCAAGTATGCAAGTTTTCCCCACATCCGGACTAATATTTTCATTTTTCCATCATAGGCATTGTGTTCTGGAAAAGTGTCAAAATTTACTTAGTAGGAACTGACACAGAGGAAGATTTACTGACAGGATTAACATTTCACTAGTGAAAAATAAGAAGCAGTATCAAACACCTACTTTATAGTTAAAAAAAAAAAAAGAAGGCAGTAAAAAAAAGAGGAAGAAAGGAAACCAAAACTGCCCATCATCAGGCTAAGTGGAAGCTGAGCAGGCTGCTTTTCAATTTGCTCAGTTTGCTCTCACTGTTTCCTTTTACTCCTGTCTGCTGCTGTGTCTGTCTGCCTTGCCTTGCTTTCCACTGTCCTGTGGGTGCCTGACAAGTCCCCTGGTAGGGTCATCTTGTGTCCCCTGGGAGCACCAGAGTGGAGCACCATGGCTGCTGGCCCGGGATGCTGTTCCTTCTGGCAGTATGTGCAGTAAGCAGTAGCAGTGATGGAAAATTCCACTCCATCCAATGCAGCCAGTGACTGCTACTCTTCTGTGTTTATATTTGCCTTCTGTCCCCAGGCAAAATCCTGCCCAAACTCCCATTCAGAGTACAGCTGAGAGAAGCAGGAAGGGAGAAGGTCCCTACAAGGAACCTGTCAGGCTGGACAACTTCTTGCTTATTCCCATCAAATGTCCTGGGCAACCCCTCTGTGTTTTGCCAGCCCCCCCCCTCCCAGTCACGGGAATTTGCCCCCATTATTGTGCTACATTATTTAATTTGCTTAGGAGTTCACTGAGAGCTGATAATCTGCCTATCATGACCAATCTGAAACTGGAAAATGGTCATGCACATTTTAAAAACGGTCTATCACATCATGTGTATTGATTATCTTTTGGAAACACTCCAAGAGACATCATTCTGGAAGTCAATCTAAAATAAATATGACCTGAATTTATCCAGTACAGGTTGAATGAAGCCTTGCTACTAGGCACCTAGTTAGGGGTTTTCCCCTATAAAAATTACACACATTTCAACAATATATAGATGTCTGTATCTTAATCTCACAACCTCCTGGCAATTAGGAATCATTAATCAAGATTTTATGTATCATGTTTCACAGATGTGCACTGATATTTGAAAAAGTTCAGTTCTCATGCTCCAAGTACTGAAACACCTTTCAAAACCCTAAAATTGTGCCACTAAAGTGGCCTGCTCTATGCACTTAGCTAACCTCTAGCCATCTACCTGTGACCTGCCAGCAAGTCAAACAAATGCTGTCAGGCAGGAATAAACAGATGGCAGAAAGTTGAAGCATAAACAAAAGTATGACTGAGAAAGTAAACAAAGAAAACACTGAGAAAGAGAAAATACAGATCTGCAAGTCCTGCTGCCAATAAGGAGCTGTCACTCAGCCTCTGTGTCTGGTAGCAAACCTGCTACAGAAAACTTTAGCTGACTGAAGCTGAGACATGGAAGTTGTCTCTGAAACCAAGATTCAGATCACTGAGTGTTCGAGAAAGGCTGTTAACCTTTGATTTCTGAATTTGATTTCCATATAAGGCAAAGTAATTCCTAATTACTGTATAAATTAATTGCTTCTCAGGGTTGATTGCTGCCACTATTTACTGCTACAATCTGTTGAAATCAGGTTCTTCTGTTTAATACTGAAACCTATTTTTACCTTCCAGAAGCATAGAGAACAGGTTTCATTTTCAACAGTCTACCTCAATGCCTCTTCCTCACTAGAATGAACTATGAGTACTATAGGCAGGTATTTCTTGTGCAAACATAATTAGATTATACACCTGCTTCACTAAAGGCAAATGCTCTCCGAAAGGGAAAGAAAATACAACTCTGGGAAAACAGATTTATGTAATAAATAATTTATAACAAATTTTTACAGGACATACGTTTCATGGAACATAAAACTAGTAGCATAAAATATTGTTACCTTCTGGAAACTTAAGATCAAAAATCCATTCTCAGTTTCCTCTTTCCTGCCCTGAGTTCAGACTCCATGCATAACCCAGTGCTTTGGCTCTCCCTAAAGGGCACCTGAAGTGTGGGGCACTGAGTGTGAGGCATAGGGCTGTCTCAGTTCTGCTGTGACTTCCCAGCAAAAGCAACAAAAATAAAAATGTCATGTTTTATCCACTAGATCCAGGTAGCAATACTATACTACAGGAGAGTAGGACTCTGCAGTGATGTGAGAAGCCCTAATGCAGCTGTGTTGGCAGGTGCAGCTCCATCATCTCTGCATGCCACCTCATGGCTAGAAAACATTCAAACTTTCTAAAATACCTTGCAGTTAACAACACACTCCATTCTGCTTTGCCCAAGCTGTGCTCCAACCCAGCAAGCAGCAGAGTCAGAAGCAGAAAGGTTTGCTTGCAGGTTCCTGAGCTCTAAACACCATTTTTGGCAAAATATGAGAGCAGCACCACTAGAGAAACTGTATCCTTGTAGCATATGTTCTGCATCATCTATTGCAAGAGGGGGAAAGGAGGAGATATTCTGTAGAAGAGACCGAACATAGATGGACATGCCCCTAATAAGGAAATTTTCCATGAGGATTTCCCACTTGTCTTCCACATCCATTACACAACATGTTTGTGCCATGCAAAGAAACTTCTTGGACCCAGCTCACTATATTCAAAAGCGTTGCTAAATTAAAATTCATCATGTTACTTTTCTCCTCTTCTTCATCCCCCTGTCCCCCCACACACCATGAATATATTTTGGAAGAAAAGAATACACCCACTACTTAAATAGATTATAGGGATTTCACAGGTTAAACCATAAGGAGGAAATAACAATATATAAATTCAGCAAATCTGCAGTGCTCCCTGCCTAGAGAAAAAAGAGCAGGAACTCTAGCAATGCAAACACAAGGAAAGAGAGTACCCTGTTAAGTAGGGACCAAAGTGCAGCAATGACTGAGACCTGTGGTGAATAATTAATGACTTTTTTTTTGACAGCAGCTTATGCTTAAAATCCTAGAGGAAATAGGCTACTTAAACTGGTTTATTACAGCTGTATCCTCAGGAGAATCTAAACTCAGTTTAACAAAGCATTCTGATCAATTTGTGATGCACTTTCCCCCTCAGTTCTTCATGTGCTATTCAAACTCATACAGCACAGAATTAAATCAAGGATGGCTAAAATATTTCACTGGCTAAATTACTATATATTTGCCTAATTAAGCAATTACAACCCACTGTTGCCACAGACATTTGCTGAGTAATATATCTCCTCCACTCTAGGCTTCAGCACAACTAGAGCAAGTTATAACACACTAAAATTGCTATAGTTAGATCCTTAGCAGGTACGATGGATACATCAAAAAATTGGTTTGTAACTTCAGAGGAACCAGAGCTTTAAATTACAGTGGAGAGATTAACAATGCAATTAATGAGAGTTACAACAAAACTGAAATCCTCTACCCATGCAGCTTTGGGAAAAGCAAACAAAATAAACAAACCCCAAAGCAAAGGCAAATGTTGGTGCACTCTGCTTCTGATCTGTTATCCACTCCCCTCCCCTCCCTGCTAGCCTCCTGTTAAAAAGAAAGACTGATTTCACACCAATTCCACATTGAGAACAAGATTTCCAGGAAGCTCTTCTTTTCCTACTATGGAGGCAACAAGCAATGACAGGATCAGATAAAAGCAAATAATAAGATTAAGTCTCATTAAAAAACTCCTTTTGTGCTTCAAAGGCACTTAACTCTATTAGAGGTAAAACTGAGAACAGTACATACACCTACAAACACCACAGAGTCACGTGTACAGAACAGGCCCTATGCTGCACAAACTGCATTTCTGCCCACAAAGCAACAGTCATATCAAAGAACAAAACATTCTTCTGAAATGCATGGGTTTTCTTCAATGAGACAACACAATATTAGACAGGGTACTTGATATACCTTAGATTTACAGTGTTTTCTACCTTTAAAAAATTTTTATAGATAGATTTGCAAAGCTGTAAAAATAATCACTTCATATCAACTTGTCGATATCAATTTTTTTTTTTCTTTTTGAATGATAAAATTACTGGTTAGCAAAATTCTTAAATTTCTGTAGAAATAGAGGATGCATAAAACATACTAGAATTTTTGTTTCAAAGTTTCCGTTACAAACTTCTTTAGCTAAAATAATTAATTAATCCTCTGATGGACAATGTTTGTCCTGATTCTGCAAAGAAAATTGGTAATTTTTTAAAATTAACAATGAATCCTAAAGTGTTCAGTGCCATCCAGGTCAAATTTGGCTAGAAACTGACCCTAATCCTAAACCGGATTTTCCAGCCAGCCTCTATCCTGCCAACACAGAAAAGTTACAGATGGCAGAACAGAAGAGTGCAACAATACCAAATAGGAACATTCATTTTCAAAGAAAACTTAAAAATAAATTTATCAACAGAATTACAACTAAATTTCCTGTTAGGCAGAAGAAATATAAAATAACACTAAACAAAAAGCTGCCTGGTGTGAAATATTGCTGAAAATACAGTTGTTTCCACTGAAGCTGTCTCTGTGACCAGACAGGGTCACAGAATGGAATGGACGTGCTGCTGACAGTGGTGTTCTAAGGCAAAGGGATTTTTTAAAATAAATTCTCCCTTTCCCAGTCTCAGCTTCTCAACTCCTCTACTACATTCAACTGCATTTTTATAGCATGTTTTTTGGTTTTATTTCTCTGGGGTTATGGATATAAATGAAAATTAATGTCTACGAGCAAATTTTTGCTTCAAAGTTAATACTAATACACTGTTTCACCATGTTCCTCATCATTTACATGGAAATGTAAAAAGGCCTTGTAGCAGGAACACACACACAAACATATATATATATGGGTCCCAACAACAAGCACAGGAATCCAGACCCACCATCTAAACCACACCAATTTCCACACAATAACCTCTTCCCTGCTGTTAGAAATGTTTTAAATGTTTTGTCCTTAACATTTATCTTCACAATTTCATACATTACTTACAGAGTAAAGGAGGACAGTACAGAACACATCACCTCTCATTCTAAAATTATCACAACACACCCACAGATTATGCAATAGTACTTTAATCCAGGCAGGTTTTTTTCAGAGCTTTGTTTGTGGTGATCTATGGATTTATTAATGCCATTATTTTAACAGGTTTCATTCACAGGCAACATCTATTTCATGGTTCATTTTTATCCAGTTAAACTTCTTATTCACCTCTGTGAATAGGTCTGCCACCAAAGTGGCAGAGAAATAGTCCAGACAGAAATGCTGTGGTCACTAGGTGTCAAAAAAAATGCAGCCTTGCTGTACAGGCAGAGTCCAAGAAGGTTCCTGAACCTTTTCCCACCAAACTCTGGGGTACCAGTCACTACCTACCACTGCAATAAATCTAAATCCTTCTTACAACAGATCTAGAGAAAAAGCCAACTTGAGTGTTACCTTACTCCAAAATATGCACCCATCTCTAATAGCAGATTTTAGATCATAACAGTAATTCACATTACAACAGAACCAAGATCCAGTCAGCTATAAAAATGAGGCAATAACATGCCTTTCATAAGGAACTCTCTCTTCATTCACGTAAAAAAGCAAGATTTTCATGAATGGTTTTCCAGTTTCTCTGCTCTGAGGGTTGGAAACTCAATCAGATCACCAAAAATAGCTTCAGGACTATATATTTAAGTGTGAAAAGACAAAGTTATTATGCTTTACACAAGCCTAGCAGCCTATCAACAGAGAAGGCAATGCAATCCATTCCTATGCACTGTGAGAGACAAATTTATCTGGCCACTCTTGAAAAACAGGAACTGCTTGCAATGGGCAGTATTTTTTGCCACATCTAGAGTAATTTTCTGCCAAAACCAGTTGAGTGATACCCACAAAATTATGACATTTATAGTCATAATCAGAAAAAAAAAGCAAACCATTCGCTGTCTGTGCTCCTGCCATGCACAGCTGCTGTTTTCACTACTGGTGTGAAGAACAGCTAGGCAAACTTGTCTTCAAGAGTCCTTTCCTCAAGGGAAAGAAAAAGTGTTTCATAAGACATTAGGGCTGTGTGGCTCTTATGCTGTCCAAGGGGTGGCTTTGCCCAGTGGACAGGCAGACCAAGGCTGAAGTGGAAAGGCTCAGGCTATAAAGAACACTCACAAACTGGGAAGACTTATGGGATGGCTGTAGAGCCTCAAGAATTGAATTACTTGCTCCACAGTCACAACTGGCACGCCAAACTAACTTCTCTGAGGTGGATAATGAACGGGAAGCAGAGCAAATGGGAAGAAAAGCAAACCTCCAAGTAATCTGTCTTGTCTTGTATCATTTTGGTGGGTGCAGGTGGACTTTCTATAGCCTCATAGCAAGAGACAGTTTTCTTCTGAAAGAGAAGGCCAGAACGGGGGCGGCAAAAGAGAGAGCTCACAGTGGCCACAGCAATGCAGCAGTGGTCACCAAAAGTATAGCAGTAGCCAAGAAGCAGAGGGGTGAGATGGGTGTAGCATCCTAGGGACCTAGAGATGAGGATAGAGGGGAATGAAAGAGGAAGGCTGGCATTGGCAAGATGGTGTAGGTGGACAGGGATTTGGGACTGGAAGAGGAAATAGTGTGTGGAAATAGCTGGGAGGGATTACAATGGCTGAGTTTGGTGGCTCAAGGACTATAAGTAAGTTTATGCCAGGAACAATGGAGAAGATCAGAACAGGTGTAAGTTTTGGGACGTGCTGGGGCTGGTGTGGGAGCCTTCACTGAACTGTGCAGGGGAAGGAACAGAAAGGAGTCCATGAAAAGACACTTGGGAATCTTGTCAGAGCTTAACTGCAGCCAGTACCTCCTTCTTCTACTGCAGCCCGGAATCAAGGGTGCACCCAAGACCATTTTACTTCCTGCAGAACTGTTTACTTTGTGTTTAGGTTTTGTGGAGGGCTGATGCAATGGGCTCTGTGTCTGTGACCAAGACAGTCTGGCAGAGGTGAGGAATTTTTTTATTGCAGGAGTCCAGACAGGTGATTCAGACACCACTGTCACACCCACATCAAAACACCTTTTGCATTACCCTCTAATTAATATAATGCAGCTGAGTTGGGGATTGTACAAAGGTCAGCTGCTGGTCTTATGACAACTTTGCTACAGTCTTTGGTCTCTCAACCTTCCTACACTCCGGCAGAACAAATAATGAATAATATCAGGTGCCCACAAGAAAAGACTTGGGCTCAGCTTTCGGAGGTGCTGAATGCTTATGGATCCTGCTCATTCAGAGCTGTGACTGACTGCCTGCTCTGAAAATTGACACCCCTCCTCATGAGAACCCCTAATCAGGGACTTTTGAAAACATTTACTCCACATCAGCCTTCCATAACTGACAGAGAGACTGTGGCTAGAGGACATCCATCAACATAAATTAAACTGTGATTAAGACTACTGTATGATAGAATAAGATTTAGAGGGAGAAAACACAAGTTATCAGGCATCAGTGAAAAAAAAAACCCACTTAAATAACGTGCTTTTTGCAGCAGGCAACAAAACATAATTCATCCTGCAACCTTAGCAGCTTGTGCTAAACTGAACCAGTGACAGCTGACCTTACTCAGTCACTCTGACAAGTCTATATTAGTTGTCCTTATTACATAAAGACAATCAATCAGAAACTGGAGAACAATGGCCTTATGAGAGTTCATAAAAATTGAATGCAAATCCTCTATGCCACTCAGGGACAGGTTATTCCCAGAGCTACAGACACACATCAGCGCCAGAGTCAACATAATTTTTTTTGTGAGTAGGGTCTGGACCCAAGAAGAGAGCTCACTGGCTGCCTCAAGAGAGTCAACCATTAGAAAGCAACTCATGTTTCCCTGTTTTGCTGCAACTCTCTCATTACTTCGGCACAGAATAAGAAACTATTTATACAATAAGTATAAATAAGATTCTTATTTAAAGTAAGTTACTTTTTTTGAAGTATTCTGGTATTACTCTGCTGCACATGCTCTATGCTAAAAACTTAGCTAATTTATACACAAATTCCACTTCAGCAAATTCTTCATTATGAATTTGGATTACCAAGGAGGGACTCTGAGCAAAGACCTCTCCACTTTCCATCCCCTAGGACCTCCTCTTATGTGAGGAGCCAGGCTGGCTTCAGATCACGGATTTCTAATGCAGAGCGTAGAGAGTACCACTGTCACACATGATTGAAACAAGCTAATACCTTCAATTTTCAAGGGAGATATGAAGCAGAAAAACAATTATCAAGGAAGAAATGAGATCCTGGGTGCTTAAGTCACACAGGTCTCCTAGAGGTCACCAGAACTGCAGTTTCTCATATATCACCAGAAGAAGAAATATGAGGTCTTGCTGAAAATAGTAATGGGATGCTGCATATCACATTTGGAAGTCCAGATGCCTGTTAGAAAAGTCGATAGCTGATAGTCAGGGATCCTGTTTGGCATACATGAAAAGCAGCTGTTACTAATATACTTCGTTAACTTGACACCATGAAGCTTATTTTCAGTCATTGCTGGGTCAACTACTATTTATTCTTCCTCCAACAATGCTATGCATCTCCTTTCTCAAATAAAAATCTCATGACCCAAAACCCAAATGGCCATCATCAAACTTTACATTACTTAAATATATTTTATTTTGTCTGTTTTCTGCCAAACCCACATATGGATTTAAATCAAGATCCAAGTACTGCTCTTGGTCTTGATTTAATGGGACAAAATATCAATATTTAAATACAAAACTAGAGTCATTTGTGCATCCACTTCAGTGAGATTTTCTCCCCTTCTTTAAAAGGTGAAAGTAGTTCTCTGAGGCTAAAACACTAAAGATTTTTTTTCCCAGTGATTAACAAAACTTAGAATACTCTTCTTTAATCTTCTAGTGCTCTATCTGCTGTGCTGATTTTCATCTGAACAGCACTAAAAAAGGTGGACTGTATTTGGCAGTCTTGTTTGCTTTGGCTATACAGCCTAACCAAGGTACTTCACTAGGTGCTCCTGGAATCCACCTAAGCAACTAAAATACCACAGGCAAAACACTTCCTAACTTTTGCCATTGCATCTGTATCTGTTAGCTTCTAGATCCTTCTCCATAATCATATATATATATATGTAGTAACACCACAGCACTTTACATTCCTCCAAGGTAATCCAGGAGAGAGTACAATCAGTTGACAAAACATTAGTTTTATTTGCACTTCTGAATTATGATGGAGAAGTTAATACAGGAAACACTTTGCCTATATAAAAAGGTGACAATATTGTACATGGATCTGAAAGCCAAACAAGCCCTGTGACTTGTAAGAACTAATATCTAAGTAAAGCACTGCATTTCACAGTGAGGTAAAAACAATCCCAAACCCTCCCAGCATATCAGACACTGGAAATCTCCACTGTGTACTCCTTTTGGCTTGCATGGAATACACATGCTGCTGACCTCTTAAATGCTCTTTTAATCCTCCGTTGTAAAGAAATCTCATAGTACACAAACAAAACCTAATCTGCATCAGGGGTCATACAGAGCTCCTGAATTTACAAGCTCCAACTCTGACTCTGTTCCAAGGTTTACACCTTGGACTGGTAAATTATAGAATCATACAATGTTGTCAGGCAACTTTCATTTACACCCTGTGTATATGTGAATATGCTATTAATGTCGAGTGAATAAACCACTTAGGTGCATGCTGTCCAACACATTTCTACAGAGTCAAAGAAAAGACAATCACATGATTCAGACCTAACATTTCCTCAGCAGAGATGTGCATATACTTCCTGCCCTGTACACTTAGAAGCAAAGATGAGTAGGGCAACAACAGCAGGCTGGCAGGAATTATCAGTGAGAGATACATACTTGCAAATGCATTTGGCAGGTTAATCCACAAAATGATCCAGTATTTTGACGATAAAGAACTCAAGTACTTTGTTTTGTGAAACAGCAGCTTCATCCTCTAAGCAAACTCTTTTCACAAAAACGTCATAACTGTTTACAGTCTGACAGATAACTTAGCTTGCCACTTCTCATGAGTGTGGGGAGGTGGAGAAAGAGGAAGCAATATGTAGTGCAATGCTGTACTTGTAGCCAAGCAAATATAAAATATATTTGACAACTAAATACACTGAAATAACTGCTGCTACTGTCAAATCTATCTTTAAACACGTGCCTAAATAAGGGATTTAGAGTCTGATTCAAGTGCTTGCTGAAGACTGTTTTATTACCTGCTAGGAGTACTCAAGCTCACAAGAACTAGAAGCAGGTACACCACACACACTTACAGCACACCACTATAAGCTGGTCCTTAACACACACCTGCTCACTGCACCAATACTGTTTTCCAGAGAAATGCAAATGACAGCAAAGTGTGGATGATA
Organism: Irena cyanogastra; assembly: GCA_013397155.1. Classification (NCBI taxonomy): domain Eukaryota; kingdom Metazoa; phylum Chordata; class Aves; order Passeriformes; family Irenidae; genus Irena; species Irena cyanogastra. The sequence continues at coordinate 162,985 of VWZV01001841.1, read as the reverse complement.
CACAAACACATTCTCATAGTCTTTTTCAATAGGTCCAACAGACAGTGTAGACTAGGGCATTTCAAGCCTTGAATGTCATAATTTCCACAGTTTAATTGTTTCAAATAACATATGACTTCTGTTATGTTAAAATTACTCACTGTATCTCAAAATGTGGCCTGGTGGAAACCTGCAGCTAGGAAAAAAAGTAAGGGGGGGGTAAGTTTTCAAACTATGTCTTCAGAAATGATGTTGAAATAGACTGACTGTGACTACTACCTAGATTTCTACTGCCCTGAATGTTTTCAGGAGACTGTACACACTTTAATCCAGCAGAAATAATACTGTTTAAAAACCCTCCAAAACATAGGAACCTGTAGACCATACTTTAAATACAGCCATGCATTTGAGTTCCAAGCAAAGTTTTTTTTGACAGATTTTACATCTTAGGGAAAGGGGGAAAAGAATGGCAATTACGATATTTAATATATTTTATGATTTACAGACTGTAGTAATTTTGATATTGGAAAGATAGCATCTCACAGTAGCCTGACTATTTTAATTTATAGTAGGTAACTTCCATTAAATTTTTGAGCTTTTAAACTTGCAGACAAACAAAAGGCCAACCCCTCAACTCCAAGCTGGCACACTAGGTAGTTTTCTCTAAGCCTCTTGCAGTAGCTGGACATCTGGTTAACTCCCTGCATTTGGCTGACAGTAATTTCTAATCCGGATTTTACTTCTTCATAAAGATTTCATTAAAAAAAGTCCTTCCAAGTAAAGCCAGAACATAAAAACAAAATTTGAAAGTTATACACGCTGTTATATATACATGTGTTATATTGCATGCTTTAAACATCAAGATTGTGGTCCTATTACATGCTAGTAACTTAAATACCCTGCACAGTATCAACAACAAAAAACCAGAGGTTTTTTTTATCCTTCGGTTTTCCCCTGTCCCTGTATGAGTTGAACTCATTCACTGGATATGTGATTCTGAAAATAGTTTTCATTCCTGTAACTTGCTTCTCTGCCCTTGTTTGCTTTCTCTTGCCTACTGCTCCTGCTGTCTTCTGCAGTTCATTAGAGTACAGCGGGATTTGGGCATGTTATTCAGTGGTATTTTGATAATTAAAGTCATGAAACAGCCCAAGTCCTCTTTCTTTTTTCTAGCCACATATTCTTCCTTTAGATGGACTGATACCAGAAGCAAATATTGATTCACTCATCTGGCAGCCTCCTATTGGCTAAATACTTCAATTTTCTTCTTTTAAATACTGAAACAGACATTTTTTCTACATGTATTGTATCCAGGAGACACAACTTTTACTGTTCCCTGCAGCCAGCCTCAGCTCTCCTCTCTTCTACAGACACATCTGTAAATCTGCATATTACACCCCAAACCAACCCTATATTATCAATATCATCCTGCAGACCTGCAGGAAAAAAACATCTCTGTGATGTATTGTCTTTGCTGAATTACGAGATGAGCTATTTTAAGAATGATGAGTCATAGAAGACACATTTGGAAAAAAAAAAAGCTGATAAAATGTACAACAGCTTATATAAATACAATGGCCAGGATTTTCAATGGAGTTAGCTAATTCCTGGGGGTCCTTTGTAATTCCAGGCAATGTGTCTACTTATTGTAACTCATACTTTTACCACTTCAAATCTGCTGGTTTCCTTTATCTTTCATGTCTTTGAAAAACAATTTGTACGAAACTAAATCATGCCGTCAACTTCCTTCATTTAAAACCTAATGCTAAAAATCAAATAAAGGCTACAAATATTTGCCTGCCCACCAACTCACAGATGAAGTTTAGAGACTATTTTATATACATATATTTGATTCAAGCCAGCAGAGTAAGTGAACCCCCATGATCAGTTAGTTGTGATAAAAAGGCTTAAAGAACACCAACTTTCTCAGTTTATGCAGTATGATGAAAAACTGGTATGTTTATTTACTAGCATACCTGTTGACCTCTTTCACCCAAGTAATGACAGATGTTCAGGACCACTTCTATTGGAAGAAGGCATGGAACTAGCTACTTTGTGCAATCCTACCTACAAAGCAAAGGCAGTCACAGAAGAGCAGACACTATGACTTTGGCACCATTCATTATTATTCATTATCACAACGTTTGTCTTGCAGACCAACCACTACATGTCCTGCAGTGTTGCTTCCAGGAAAGTAGGTGGTTGGGCATTGCTTACTGATGGGAAATAGAGACTACATCTTTTATTTTCCTTTGCTTCAACAAGCAGCTTTTGCTTTTATTAAACTGCCTCTATCTTGACCCATAAGGTATTTTCAATGTATTTTCACTTAATTGTCCAGCAGAGGAGGGAGTGATAGAGCAACTTGGGTGGGCACCTGGCATCCAGCCAGGGTGAGTCCACCACATTCACGTTTATGATGTTCCAAACTGACTCTTTCAAAGCAATTTACAGTAATTTGAAGTTCAAAGGAGCAACTTACCTGTGTTTTGTGTGTCAGTATTTGCAAGTATTTAGGGCTGGGATTTAGAAAGTCAGAAAGTCAGAAAGTATATGCTGTACATTCTTCTTACTTGAAATGCATCTGAATTCTGATTTTGATTTGACCAAAATGACTATATTGGATAACTCTGGTATCTCCACTACTTTTTTAGAACTAGACAACGTTCATTGCTCTAGTCTAGTTCCTTTGATATTGTCATAAAACTGAATTGACTTTTTATGCTACAAGCAGATTTTTAAAGAAGCTATAAGGATATTAAATTTTCATAATATGTGTACTGAATTAAGAAAAGGCAACAATTTAAAAGTTCCCCCTCTCTTTAAAAATAGAAACTGAAGCACTATTCATGTAAACATTTATGCATATGATTAAATATAAGCATGCCTACTCATCTGCTACATCTGCAGAAATATCTGCAGGATATGGGCCTAATTCCCAGTCTCCTTTCAATTCACTCATATTTCATACCCATGCTTTGGAACAAAAATAAATAACTGCAGTCACTCACAGTACAGCAGAGTGCCAAATCACTCTATGAACAATTACATGACAATTAGGGACACGAGTACCTCACATAACACACAGCTAAACCAAAGACTCCAGCTTGGGACCTGAAAAGCACGGATCCCATTATTGCCAACACTTTGCCAGAGTCATTAATCCTGTCTCTACACCAGACTGTGCAGGCCTACGCTGATGATTTATAGTGTTCTTGAGACTCCAGCCACCACATGGTAACACACTGTGCTTTCTGCTATATATGCCTGAAAATATTTATCACAGCCTTGCAATAGAATGCCTAACTCCCACCTCTTCTCTTGCCTTAACAAGACAGCAAAAACATTGTAAAATTTGCATCTTTGTTGCAACAAAACAAAGGCCTTGCATTTAGTAAAAGACTTCTTCAGAGGGTACTCTATGGAATTTCACCAAAAGCTTTTTTTTCCATTCACTGAAACACAAGTGTAGTATTTTTTAAATGTTACTTTCATGTTTTCCAGCCTCACAGAAAGAAAGCGATCAATTGCAAATCAACTGGTGGAAAAGAGTGATAGTACGGTGACCCATAAAAGGAAATGGCAGATACAATCTTGAAGCAAGATTTTATAATACAACTTTGATAAATTTGTATTATAAAATGTACATAAAGAAAATATACTGAGAAACAACTCCACAATTCTGCCTAATTTGGTATATTTGAGAGGCAGAAATGTTCAGCACACCAAAATCTCACGGGAACAAGAAGGGTGAGGCACAGCTCAGCAATTCTGACAGAATATCCCTAGTCCATGCACACTTCAAGTTAACTGTTAAAATCACCACTAAACCAACATTTGAAAAAATTAAGTAAATACAATGAGTCAAATTCAGTCATCAGTTCCAAGGGGGCACCTCCCATTCATCCTTCTCATCTAGGGAACAGAGAAACAGAGAGCTGAGATACATTTTTTCCATGACCTTTTACAATTTTTCAGTGCCATGAAGCAGATAAAGAATTCCAGTGACGCAAGAGGAAACTGAGGGCCCTTCTCTCTCCAGTTTTATGACTGTGCTTGTCCAATGGCTCACAATTGGCTTCTGTTATTCCTTCATACTGCTCTTGCCCACATGAAAGACCTGTATTTCCACGTTTTTCTTTCCTTTTTTCTTTTTTTTTTTTTTTTTAGTAATTTTGCTCCTGATGCCAAATACAACAATCTTATTCATAATTAGGAATCTCTCTTGACTACTTCATTAAAGAGGCACTAACAAAGAATGAAAAATACCCCCAAAATTTTGCACTGTGGCTGCTGTTACTCTGTGATTGTGAGTAATTGCTGCTACCTTAGAAGCACTGCTAGCAGTGCAGTGTAAACCTTCAAAGGCCTTATTTCATTAGCAAGCCCAGACAGCAGTCACAAAGAACAAAAGTGTTGTGACAGAGGTCACCAGCAGCATATGACTTGCCTTCAAAAGAAGACTGTTAATGAACTGCTATCTATCCTGGACCCTCTGAAATAAAATTGTGCAACTTTCGACCCATCAGGAAGATTAAAAAAAAAAAAGATAAAAAAAGGAAGGATAATTAAAAAATAACCCCCTCAGATGTTTATGGGCAGCTGCCTCCAGGTCCTGTTTGTAGTTTGCACACAGCTTACCACAAGCAGCTGGTTTTTCCCTAGACCGTGGTGAGGGGGGACAGTAGCAACATGCGAGAAGGGAAACAGAAGAAAAAAAGAAATCGAGATAAAAATCCTCAGAAATAGTTTTAATACTTCGATTTTTTTTTCCTGCTGCAGCTGCTGACTATTTTTGAGAGTCAGAACAAGCTCCTCCTTTCTGAATATAGAAATATAATATATAAAGCAAGACTGCTCTCTTAGGAGGCGAAGCCTACAAAACTGACTGGTGATATTAATTTTATCACTCATTAAAATGCCAACAGATTGTAGTTATCAGAAACCAACTGATCTGCGGAGATGACTTTTATGCTCTGCAATGAATTCTCTGTAAATTTGTGTCTGTTAAACACTACTACCACATGGCATATGATCAGCAGGTATACAACTGGGTATAAAAACTGAATTACTATCCTGTCTTGTTTCTATTAGAAGCCAGTAGTAACTTAGCAAAGAGATGCTTGTTTCTGCTCTTCATAAACAAAATGATTTGTGGGTTTCCAAAGCTGTGAACCCATGCATTTTCCTCCCCACACTAAATTCCTACAAGGAGTGAAGGAAACAGTCACTGTTCATAAGGCTTGGGTAAACCTCTGGGAAGTGACATGAGCTAAGGCAACTTAAAGCACCTGAACATCCTCCTTGTCTTCTGCTGGACATTCCGGTCAATTCAAAATGTTCTGATGTTCATCCATCATTTCCAGAAACGTGGGACAGCTTGAGTGGCAATTCCACCTCGCTGTAGCTGGCAAAGTTCTTCAGTGCCTTTTGCATGCCACATGTTTTGTAAGGCAGAGAAAAAGCCCCCAACATCACCGGCCTGCTTTCTAAACCGCATATTTACAGTATGACTTGCGCGAGCTTTACCAGTGACACACAGGCTGCCTCCTCTCCATTTGTCACTTGGCCATGCTGATTTTTTGGTCAGCACGTAACATTCAGCCTGCTAATCCAGGAACACGCAAGTCAGTTTTCACTTTTCTGCTGGGTCTCTTGTGCCCTGGACTCACTGAAGGTGTTGCTTTGGTGCACCCAATATCTATGCGCACAGCAACTGTTTGTTTGAGGTCACCATTTTAGCTTGGGGTTTTTTTCCAAACAGATGGTAATTCCAATTGTAAAAGACATCACAAAAATGGGAGTGAGCAAAAATGCCAAAAAAGGGATAAAGAATGGAAAATGAACTGCAAGAGTAAAAATCTCCTGCACTTTCCAACTTATTTGAATAGCTACATTCCCAGTCCAACTCCTTCCAAGAACAATAGGCATGGTTGCCTAAAGGTCATTCTTTCGTTGAAAGCCCAAGTTCTTTGATTGTCTGCTCCACAGACTGCTGCCCTTTTCACACTTCCCAAATGATGTATTAACATGTGTCATTCTGTTATGACAGTTCTGGACTGTGCTACTACTCATATGCCTATTGGAACCAACATGCTGCAAGGCAGTCAGATGTGACACGGCACTCAAAAATTCAATTAATATGTTTCTTCTTGCTTGCAGCCCTCCACAAAGGACAAGAGGGAAAAAAAGAAAAAAAAACAGAGTAGAAAACAATGGGCCTTATTATTGATGAAAATACTATAAATACTTATTTGCCGGGCAAATCCCTGTATTCAATGATTCATGACAATTATTACTGAGGAAAGTTCTGTTTTCAGTAATACAGAAAAAACCCCGAGGCTTGCAAGTAATATCTGACCATTTCAGAACGAAGATGTTCACAAACATACTTTTAAAGTTAGTTCATCTGATCTTTTAACAGTTGCAGTCCTGTATACAATTTTAGATAAAGAAGCAAATCATTTCATCTACCCTGGGAACCTGTCAGTAGGAATTACTGTCCTTTTAATCGTGATTTTTGTCACTTGATCTAGGAACTGAGTACTTTTCCTCAGGGTGGAAGGCATGAAGTAGCCCATGACTTGGATTCCTTCCACACGATCCCTTAGGGGAACACTCCATCACACCATACAGAATCCATACAGAGACCACAGCAAAGCATGTGAGAATTAGAGATAAAATATTCCTGAATGAAACCCCTGAGCTGTAAAAGGCATTGCCAGAGGTGATGAGGTCAAGTGAAATGAGACCATCTCTAAGACTCACTAAAAGACACTCTCAAGTTGGCTTTTCATCACAACTCGTACCCACTTCCCAGAAACACCATGCTACCCAAGGATAGCAGAAGAATAAAACACTCCAGGCACACTTCATCATGAAGGAACAATTCACCAGCCAAGTGCTTAGAAGCATGTTTTTGACATATGCTGTAGGAAATCTCTTAAACAAGTAGAAAAGGAGAGAGAGAACACTGGGATCCAGCATCAAGATGTAAATCCCTTCTTGTAAAATTCCCTTTTTTGGCTGCTTCCAAAATTCAGTCTCATTTACATCCAGATTACTGTTTTACTGCTAAAATAAACTCTTCAGTTTTAGTTTTCTACTATATTGCCCAGAAAGAAAACTCAGGATTTTTAAGGTCGGCCTGTATGCCTACTGCATTGGGCAAGGAGGGTTCCTGAAATTTCCTGCCTCTGCCTCAGGACATGGCATCATGCCGTGCACAGACATGCCTAGAGATAGGCTCAGGGGCACAGGGTGACATTGCATCTCTTCAGCCTCATGACATAAATGAATTTGGGAGCAGAACTGATGAGAGGAGGCTTCTGGTTTGTGACTGCTTGTGCGTCTAAAACAAATTCACAGGTATCTTCCTTCCTGTCATGCCTAGCACTGGTATTCACCGGTATAGATAGTAAGAAGCTTGCATGCCATATAGGCATTCTCCTTGCTTTAACACTGTGTGTCTCCACACAAGAGGGAAAATGTTTCTGATTTACTGGAAATACAGAGAAATCAGCAGTGGTGAATGCACAGGGGACCATTCAGAAGGCAACAGAAGAAAAAAGCAAAGCAGGAAAGACAGCCTGGGTTCAACAAAAGTGAAACAAAACCCAAACCAACCAAAAAATGCCAAAACAAAAAAAACCCCACCAACAATAAAACAAAACAATAAAACAAAGTAGGGGGTGGCGGCAAGAAGAGCTACAGGATGTGCAGACCAACAAATCCTTTTCCTTCTGAGAGTCTGCAAGTGTTATTTAAGAGGAAGCTCATTCACTTTCCTGAACTAGCGAAAATTTTTGTAGAGAGATAGACACAACTAAGACAGAGTTCTGCATTATTCATAAAAATATTAGCAATCTTTGCCTGGACTTGTCTAGGGATTATGATTTGTATGACAAATGCAGCGGTGTAAAATCTGCATTCTTTTCCTAGTATGCAACAGGCTATGTCATTAATAATAAGCATGAAAATAGCACTACACGATCACAGACTGCTTTTCATTGTAAAACATGTTTCCTATCTCCCATTCACCATCATAAATACAGTTCAGATTATACATTCCAACATACATTATGTCCACTTTTATAATACGATGGGGGAAAACCAATTTGCGTCTCTCATAAACTGCTCAATATGGGTTGCATTTGTCCCATAGCCACAGCTTGGAAACTTTGCCGTCCTGCCTGGACTCCACACATCCTTCCAGCAGGCTAGCAGGTAACAGCTTCAATTCCCATGTTCATCCCCCACCCCTGAATACTTCTTAGTAATGGCTTGACATACCACAGCACTGACCTGCAGTGGTGGGAAATGGCCAAAGACTTCAGTTGTAGCCATTTTTGGGGTATTGGCATAGAGGTTGCAAACCTTAATCATGCTCATTGCAAGTACTAGGAATACAACTGGAATGAGTATAAACTTCAACAGAGAGTGGTACAGGAAACATATTTAAGAAGGCAGAATCTCACTCTCTGTCTCAAGGTGAGCACAGGTATTCATCCCTGTCTTATTTAATTTTAGAATATGAACCAGGAACAACTCACCTAATTCTAGGGTAAACTTATTCATACTCCTTAAGACTTATAGCCTTTTAATCAGGTACCATAACTGGAAAAGCCATAGTTGTTCAAAGCATAACTTGGAACTCCATTAATTTCTATACGCTGGAGCTGAGTTATCCATCAGGTCTTCTACATAAATTTCTGAGCTGTGTACAGACTACCATGGAAATTTAAAACAAATTGCTCTACTCCTCAGGGGGAAAGTATATTTCTACCCTATCTCAACTGAAAACAAAATGAGGAAGAAATTATATTCTAGCCTCAGGAGACATTACTACTAAGCTACATCTACAGAAACTAGTTTTGCCTCCTGCTGCTGCTTAGTGTAAATAAATAGTTCGTGGCAACATCCCCACTCCCAAAATTGTATTTGTAGTTTCATTGTTTAGATATCTATAGACTGGAGACTATTTTTAGCACATCCTGTCAACAAAGAAGGGAGAAAACTACCAGGAAGAGGATGCATTAGGCTTTTTCATTAACTGGTGGTAAAACTTGTGCACAGGACAGCCTAAGAACTGGGCAGTCGTTTGCCTACACAAGCATGCTGTGTGTTACTGATTTGTTTTTCCACACTAATTATTAGTTCACATGACACTACAGATCTCATGATCTTACAGACAGAGAGCTCAAAGGAAGAGAATCTTATTTTGCTGGAAGTACTGGGGAAGGTTTAGAAAAACCCAGCCCATGCTGCCTACGGCAGTGAACTCACAAGTCAGCAGCCCTGAATCTCTTCCCTGGGCAGCGCACTGAACAACTGCACCTTAGCCTGCCATCCCAGCAGAACATTGATCATCTGCAAACACCTCATGCACATTGGAAATAACTCATTCCTCCAACTTGAAACTGCAAACCTTCCTTGGTACACACTCCAATTTGCTCCCAGCTGCTTCCTGCCTTGCATGCCACTAGAAATGCAGGATTGGGAGCATGCATTTGTAATTTACTGTTGCTGTTTTACACAGTTTGCAGTGCTACAGAAAAGTAGGAAAAAAGTTCCCTCCAGATGAAAACTTGATCTCAAAGACCATCATATTGGTCCGAGCCTCATTCAAGGCCTCTGAGTGAATTTGTAATAGCTGAGCTTGAGCTTCCATTGTACTCTAAAGTATTACTTTTATATTCCATGTTAAATGCAGCCTGGTCTCAGCAAGTAATTTTGGATTACGTCTTGAAAATGCATGTTAAAATTACACCTTGAATTTAAAATGTTAGGCCTTGCTTAAACATATCATAAATTGAAGCTATATTAAAATAGATTTTTAAAGTCAGTAGAAGTAGCTTTGAAAAGAGTAGCATTGCTTTTCAGAGTTTTGGTGGTAATTTTACTAAATTAAATAATTATTAAAGAGTTAAAGAAGGGATTTTTTTGTATGTGTGCATATCTGTAGCACTTCATAGCAACGGAGGTACATAACTTTTTTTTCTCTTTACTCCCATATACTCAACAGAAATTAACCCAGCATCTTTTTAAAAACTGGCATGGACCATATACTGACAAATGAGCCCTTCAGTCTGTGGCCCCAGTTTTTCCCCAGAAAATTAACTCAGGGAACTCTTGACTCTGAAGAAAACCAAACCAAACCAAAATCAATCCCAGATCTGTCGGCTTAGGTTCATTATCCAAGTTTTAGGGATTGCAAAGCACATGAACCACACAAAAAGAACAGTACAAATGAGATTGTAAGTATTATTAGCATTTTTGTATTACAGAAGGATAACAACACAATCTAGAAAAACACAGGTGGACAGTAACCTAGTAATGTCATGATAGTGATATTTTCCAGATCCTGACTGTAGTCCCATGCACATGCAGTGAATGCTGTAAAAGACACGTTATTCTTCCAGCAAAGCCCTTAACAAAATTTCAAATAGCAGATTGCCTGTGATGCTCTCCTGAAGGTGTTACAGCACAGCAGTATCTAACTTGGAAAAGATGTCACTGAAAATGGGAAATTGAGTTTGCTGGGTTTATGTCACTATTATTTAAAGTCTGATCTGCAACATTAAGCTTTTGCTGGCCTAGCTCTGTTATTTGCAAACATGAAAAAGAAATGTTGTCTGGTACAGAGATGTAACTTTGACCAACCACAGTCTTCCTGCTGGGTTCGCTTCCCTTTTCCAGGGAGATTTTTGTTGCATTCCTCTGTAATATTGCAGGCACAATCTGCATGTTCTTTGCTGAACCTTGCTATGCTAGAAAAACCAGGAGCCTGTAGATTGTCTATCATTCACAGGATTTCCAGCCAAAAACTGGAAACACCAGAGGATATTAGCTTTCCTCTGTTCAAACTGCATCTACAGCTGGAGGAGTTACCAGCTGTGATTCACCACAGTGCACTTTGGGGAAGGCGTAGGGGGAGGGGGGCAAGACTTGCAGAGTACAAAACCAGCTGGCAAGAACAGCTGCTGAAACATTCAAAACAGGTTTTTGCTTTTTCCAGACATCCAGCATTCTGTAAGCTTCTGACAAGTTTCTCAGCCTTGTGTGGAGTGTTCACTCCAATCAGCTCCACACCCTTGTTTAGCTGTCTTCTATTTCAGCATGCCTCCTTTCCTCCCTCTGCCAGGTTCCTCTCTCCTCCCTTCTCCTCTCATTTTAAATAAGAGTTCAAAGGGAGCCTTCCTCCCTACTGAAGCACTGCATCTTTGCTCTGAGTTTTGCTGAACTTCCCCCACTTCTGCTGTAACCCCTCATTGCCAGCCCTGCCATCACACCCCTTACTTACAAAGTCCACTGGGCATTTTCTATCTTCACCACCAAAGCATCTGGCACAGCCATGTCCTGTTGGTGAGTACCAACACAGAGCAGCCACAGCTACAGACACAGCTCCACAACTGAACTGAAAGGCCACTGCTCCTCTTGCATCTCTGGTGTGGCAAAACATCCCGAAAAGAAAGGCATCACAGCTTCTTCTCAGACATACCCAAGGCTCAGGCTGTAGTGGTTCTGACTCCCAAGTGGGGACAAGCTTGAAATCTGTGAAATGAGCAGTCTGGAGCATGGACAAGGTAGGACAAGCACACGTGTGTGTATGTGTGTGTTAATTTGTGTGCACACGCCTGTGTACATCCAGGGACTGCAGCAGGACTGCTGCATCAGGGGCCAGAACTGGGGAAAGGAAGCAGAGGCCATGGAGAATCTACAGCTCTCTTTATGTGCTAAATAAAGAAACTGAAGGCTTCAACTCATCATTACCCACTTATCCATTTAAATTGTGATTTCTCATAAATATAGAACATTTAAAGCTGCATAAGTCATTATATACTTTTAGAATAACAGATAACATGTAGAGAAACAAAAATGCATATCTCCATTAACAATAACTGACAATAGCCTTTATTTGGCATACACAGAACAGATCCTTAACCATCTACCTTATTGTTAATTCACAGTTACTTGTCTAACCAACATTAGGCTAGACGTATGTGGCAAGTATTGCTGTTAAAGAGTTTCAACCTGAGAAGTAATGCCAGTTAATACCACATTAAAAAACAACCTCAATTCTACCTCAGAGAACCTCCTTGTTAGAAGAAAAAGAACAAAACTCATAGAACAATTTGGAGTCTGCTGCAGACCCCCATCTCTAAAGGACCAAGAGCATATTTCTATTGGGCACTGGATGGGTACAGCACTCTCTGTACTGGTTCTACTGCTGGGCCACCTTGGTCTTACTGGGGACAGAAGAGCTGAGATGTGTCATCTTTTATTACTGTGCTATAATCAGTCTAATCTTTTCAAACAGAAAAATAAACAAAATAAAACCAAAACCATGCAGGTACACACAATAGATTTTACCATGCAGGAGAATGCAGCATGGAGTCAGTCTGCAGTATTTTGAAGACAACAACTGGTATACAATGATTTTACTCCCTATCATTTTCTGCTGTAATATAAATGCAATTACTGGCTCTTTCTCAATAATAAGTAGTATTTCTCATCAAAATACTAGCAGTGTAATCTCTTCAAAGATGATCTTTCCACAAACAGATTAATATCAGACTCTCTGGTGATTAATATCAGCACGCTCCAGTGCTTTAAATCCAACAATACTAATACAGATATATTTGATTTGTAAAAAATAAATTCACTGTCAAATAATATTATTCTAAACAAGGTGGTTAAATTAAAAAACAAACAAAACAACCAAAAAAAAACCCCAAACCAAACAAAAAAAAACACAAAAAAAAACCCCTCAAAAAAAATCCCCAAAAAAACCCTTAACGTATTCCCCATTTTGGAACATTATAAATGTGCTGTTTGTTTAATTTCCAGAAAAATATACCCCTTAAAGCTTTTCTAATATGGTCTTTTTTTCCTCATTCCTGCTCAAACAAGAAAAAATTTCCTCAAATGAACATGTGTCTCATTTCACAAATAAAAGGGAGAATGAAGAATGGTTTTAACACTTAAATGGGATTTTGGATAGCTGTTCTCTGTCACTATAATTTTTTTCCAAATGTATTTCTAAACAAAAAATATGAGTAATTGCAGACTTATACATAGACCAGAAAACAAAACAGTATAAAATTGCTTGGCAATAAAAAAAGCCCCACATAACCATCAATTCCAAAAAGAGGTCATCAGCAGCTAACATTGTAGCCTGTGCAGAACTGTTGGAAGGATGCTGGGGAAGAGAAAGACAGACAACATATTATTTGTAGAGAAGCTATCTGTGCACAGAAAGAAGCAGCAGAAGGTTTTGAACGCAGCCTTAATTTACACAGATTTCTGTGTGTCCTTCCAAAAACGAACCGAGGCTCCAACCATCATGGTTTTGCAGACTCAGCAATGGCAATCTAATATGTTTCTGCTTCTCCACCAAATATGTTCCTCCATCTCCCTGGAAAATTACTGCTCCTGTGTCAGAGGCAGCAGTACAGACAGAAATCTGCCCTAGTCTAAGCCCGGGGTATCAGTGTCAGCCCTGCTTTGGCCCTGCTTTGAGCCAAGACACCAGGGCGTTGTCTGCAGGCTGCTGAAGCATGGCCACCCATTCCCTCTGCTGCCACTGCTGCAAAGTGGGTAATTTACCACAGAAGCACTTCATCCTCCCAATTTACTGAGGCACTCAAAGCAACGCATGACTGCAGAGAAAGTGGAAATTGGGAATGCAGATGGGTCCTGCAGCATATGTGTAAGGGCACAGCAATGTGCCACAGTCACATCCCACCTGCTTGGGCAGGAAGGTAAGAGCTGGGTAAGGGCTGCAGGAAGAGGAGGAGAGATGCAAGGCTCTCTTTCTCCTGTAAGCCAGTCTGTTGACCAGAGGCTGTTAGACTGCTCTGGGTCAGCAACTTGTGTTAATACATAAGAGAATAAAACTAAAAAATGTAATACACCAAGGCAAGGAGATGCCTGAAAAAGCACCTCCCTAAATTTCTCACGGTGTGCCATTCCGTGAGATTATATCTATGTTCTATTCAATATGAAGGCTGACCTCCCCTGCCTTCTGCTCCACCAAAGCAGGCTGCCCCCAAGGACATGGCTGCAATATTCAAGACTGTTCTGCTGACCAGCTTCTAATCAAGGCAGCAGATAATTGTAAAGGAAACAAGATTGCAAGTCTAGTTTGGCCTCTGATTTCTGATCATGCTAACCCAGTTCATTACAGATTGCTGCAGGCAACAGAGGGATGTTCTGTCTGCCTCCTTTCTCCCATAAACAGTTTATGCCACAGGTAATTTTTTCCCCCATTTCTGCTCATTCTCAAGCCTCTCTCTCTCTTCCCCTCTTCACATTTCCTCTAGGCCCTACACCATCTGTGCAAGCAGTCCTTCTCTTTATGCACACTCTTGCATTCTATTTCTTCTATCTCTGTGATCTATATTTAGTTGTTTTCCTGTTTATACACCCCTCCAGAGAGGGGTATTGTTGAATGTGACTAGTCAGGAAGAGAAACAATGTGGTCAGAGCACAAATCCTTTCAGAGGAGTATCTGGGATGGGAAGCTGTGCAGGACTTGGTAGGATAAAAAACTCTTTAAGATTAATCAGATGCAGAGACCTAAATATAAATCCATAAGACCCCTTAGAGCACCCTGATCAAAACTCAACAATACTTAATCAGGGGAAGAAGCAAAGGCAAGGAAACACATGCAAACTTTATTCTGACACTGCACTTTTTTTTTCCTCCATAAGATAAAACTCCTTGGGTTTGGAAACCTTACAGAATTTGTGTCTCTTTGCTCAAACTACCAGGAAACCCTGAATATTAATGCAGAGTGATACACGAAGTAAGCTCTAGGACAAGTGTACTTAAAGACTGCTGGGGAGTTCAGTGTTGGTTGGCCCAGAACCAAAGTGCTTTTAGTGTAGGAAGAGTAAGCATAAACCTGGTTCTCTGGAAGGCAGCTGCAGTACCACTGGAGTCAGGAGAGATAAGAGCACAAGAGCTCACCGTGGTGGCACAGTGAAGAACTCCAGTGCAGTGACCAGGGAGTGTCTGTCTGGTCTGAGGGACACGTGCACAACAAATCAATGGAGTGTTTCCCTTCTTCAAGTTCCTAAGAAAAATAAGTAGCTTGTGAAAGGACTGGTTGTGAAACAAAACACTGGTGGTGTACTAGCACTGGGGAAGCCTGATAGTGTAGGTATTCTCTGTAAGTGAGAGCTATTTATCAGTAAGAAATGGAGCCCAGTGGAGAACACATACATCTATTATTTGAACCAAAAGAAATGTCTGAATTTTGTTCTGGAGTTTTACCATTATAATCATGCAGACAGTTTTGACTATCATACAGAACCAAAAACTCTCATAGTCCTTAACGCTATGCTAATAAATGCATTGGCAACTCAGAGAGAGTTTTGGGTGCAAGCCATTTACTTGCCTAGCATGATGAACTGTGAAACAAAAAGCTGGAAGGCTTTGTAAAGCAGCACAAATATTTGAAAAACCAAAGAGGTATGCAACTGGTGATTTCATATTTAAGCCATGTGTGTCACTACTAGATGGGGCACAGTGTGCATTAGAAAAACGTCAGTGCAAAGGCAAAACCATTTCTCAATGGTTAGGACTTAAATATGAATGATGAGCTGCCCTCCATGACCTGCAGACATTCCCTGGCAAAGGGGGTCCTCAGCCCTTGGTACAACACCAGAGGGGACAACATGTGGAGAACAGAACAAGGGATAATGACTTTGAACTGAAAGAGGCTAGATTAAGCTAAAGTAGGAGAAATTCTTTATTTATTCTTTATTGTGAGGGTGGTGAGGCTCTGGAACAGCCTGCCCAGAGAAGTTATGGATGCCCCATCCCTGGATGTGTTAAAGATCGGGTTGGATACAGCTTTGAGCAACCTGGTCTCGTGAAAGCTGTTCTGGCCATGGCAAGGAACTTGGAACAAGGGGATGTTTAAGGACCCTTCCAACCCAACCCATTCTACAAGAAAGGGAGGGGCTGCAGAGTGGAAGTGAGGGCAGCAGAAAAACCTCAGAAGGTTCAAGTAAAGTATGATTGCAGTATGAAATGATCTGCTGAGCTTGTTTGCTTCAGTTAGTGGCAAGAATGGTTGTTTATAAGATATTTAAACAAGGTGAGGTAAGTGGCTTAGTCTACAGGATGGACCTCAGCAGTGGAACAGAAGATGCATCTGAACCAGCTGGGAAAAAGATTATTTCATTAGGAGCACTTTTCAGAGACAGGAAGAGCCTCTTACAGACCAAAAGGGAAAAATGTACACCTGTGGGGACAGGAGACAATATAGAAAAATAGCTCAACCCTGAGAACAAAAGGGAAGGAACAAGGTCAGAAATTGTTCATTTATGCCCTAAAAATCATTTTAAGATGAATTTAAACCCTGAAATGCAGAAAACATCTTTTAAGTAAGTTGCACAATATCAGTTTGGGGAGAGATTTTCACAAGTTTAAAAGAAGAAGTTATCTTTTTAGCAATTTCAGTTCAAACAATGTCAACAGCAAGAATGTGAGGTGGTGATCAGTTTGGTGACCACCAGAACTAAACAATCCTCCACTCTGAGTCAATGAGAGGCTGTGTATGGTGTCATGAGATCAAACTCTAATCCTCTTAGTGGCATTTTCTGTGGAAAAACTGCCACACTGTATTTATTTCCACTGTTAAATGCATTATCCATGTAAACGCCATATAGATACACAAAATATGGCTGGAATTACAACATATTCCTTAGAAATTGTGTCATCTGAATCCTGTTCAGAAACTGTCCTGAAAAAGAGCAAAGACCACTAGACATTACTTGCTTATGTTCCCTCTATTGCAAACAACAGAACAGACTGTCTGTTAAAAGGATGTGCATAATCTGGTTAGTGTAAAACATTTGTTCTCTGTGCCCACACAAGTCCCCTTCTCTCCTGTATGCATGGATGTCTCATTTGCAATTCAGAGGCAAACTGTAAGGAGGCTGTGCAAAAGTGATTGCGTTTAACTCCTGTTTGTGGGGCACAGGTTTGTTGCCAGGTATTGGCTAAGAAATTTAGCAGCTTCACCAAGTGAAGTGCCACCAAGCAGAAATCTTGTTTTGCTATTTACACATCCTGCAAACATCAGAAAATGTCAAAATCTTGTAGACTGACCCACTTGACTGTTCAGTGTGCAAATATGAGACACCAAACTAAGTCATTTGATAGTGTTTAGTTATATGCAACAGAATTTAAAAGCAATTATTATAATGTGCTATTTCATTTACAGCATCAGTAAACACCAATATTCTTCCCAGACCTCCTTACTCCAAATATTCCTGCCTGAGGACTCATCATTGCACCTGCAAAGCCTCTCTTGCCAGTCTAAATATCCACTTTTATCCAAATAAATTAATTATTCATGTCAAAGCAACAATGAGCTAGCAAGACAGGATATTTCAAGCAAACACTGATATTCCACTATAATTCTGTAACAAGGATTCTAAAACCTTGTAAGTTATTATATTATGGTAATTTTTTCTGATGAATTCGTTGAGAGCCTACACTTTCTACAGGATTTTTAAAATAATTCCACTGGTAAATTAGTCTTTTTTTAATGTTTTGTGAGTTTTTTCTTCATAAATTATAGTCAAATGCCTCTTTTTCCCCCTTAATACATCACACTTTAAGTGGCTTCGAGCAAATATCTTTAATATATTTCCACACAAAGGTGATCACTGGATTCCAAAGGGAAAAACAACCAGTATTATACTACATTGCCTGCCCCTTATAGCAAAAGCACCTCAGTAACCTTGACAAAATAGCACTGCTAGTGAGTTCTTCTGCCTCACCCATTACATTAGAAGCAGAAATTGCTAAAACAGAAGAGCTTGCTTACTTCATAGCAAGGGAAAAACATTAGTAAAAGACAGCACTACTACGATAAATGACATCATTGCTGGGGACCAGAGTATTTCAAAGTCCAAATATTTACACAGGTAAATAGACCAATCCACTTGTTTCTGCAGCAAATCCAAATACACTCCTCACTAAAAAAAAAACCCTATTTTGCTTCCTGGCATCAAAGTCTATAATGTTTTGAAAAGAGTGGAGTGAGAAATCCCCATTTCTTATCAAGCTGTCCTCTCCCATCGCCTTCCTCTGTTTGATTTCTTTAGTGGCAAAGAAATTTGCTCCCACTCCCTGTTCCTTCATTTTGGGGTAGCAGTGTTGTCCTTTCTCTAGACCCCTATTTTCAAGACTCTCACAGGAACATTATGTCTTCAACAACACTATTTTTTCTCCCTTTCTCTGTTAAAATTGACATTACTTTCAAAGCGAAGGGCTAGAAAGG
This sequence comes from Irena cyanogastra, assembly GCA_013397155.1. Classification (NCBI taxonomy): domain Eukaryota; kingdom Metazoa; phylum Chordata; class Aves; order Passeriformes; family Irenidae; genus Irena; species Irena cyanogastra. The sequence continues at coordinate 144,702 of VWZV01001841.1, read as the reverse complement.
AAAGTGGAGGCATGTATAATGCTTTATTTTTTTAGGAACCTAGGCTAAAAATGAATCCAAATCAACAATTCAGTTTTTCAGTAAATTTCCTCTGTTCACACAGATGACTACATGACAGACACACAGCACACTGACATCACCATTTCAGAAAAGTAAAGGAAAACCAGTGTAATACTCTGACATTTTGGTTTGCATCCCTGCAAGAGTAACAGAATACCTCGTTCATCCACTACTAGCTGGGAATATCAGCAGATTAAGATTGATTTTGCTGGTTTTATTTAATAAATATGCTTTGAAGAGCATTTAGTTTAGGAGGAAAGAACAAGACACTCTTTAAGATACAAGACAAGAGTTTGAATTACGCTGAGAAAAAGAGAGATTCTTGATTTGACAGTCTCATATTTTACAGGCCACACGGATAAAACACGGGGATTTCAGATCCAGTTGTATTGCCATGGGCACTTTACCCTCCAACACTATCAATTTTAGCCTCCTAGGTTCACAAGCTTAGCCAGGGGATAAACCCTCTTTTACACATTCAGTTATGAAGACACTAATTTTGTGCTAACCCACAAGATGGTAATAATACAAGGTGTGCTTAAATATTAAACTACACAGGGGGGTTTGTGTGTGTGTGTGGTTTTTTGTTGTTTTTGTTTTGTTTGTGGGGTTTTTTTTGTTTTTCCGTGGGTTTTTTTGTTTGTTTTTGGTTTTTGTTTTGTTTTTTGGACAGTCCTCGTTGGCAACTTGAGGCCACCAGCCAGAAGACAGAGAAGCCAAGGAAGTTTACCTAGAGTAGGTTGTCAAAGCATTCTGCTACATCTCAAGTTTTGGAAATGAGGAGGGAATGCTGCACTATCAACAACAATACCAGTCTGCTATGGTGTTAAGTGTCCCAACAAAAGCAATACAAGTTTTCTTCTGATTCAGATCTCATTACAGTTCCAGGGAGGGAAAAAGAGCAATTTGATTTGCTTTTCCTTTGAATCATGCAGGTTTGCACTGGTTTAGGCTTTATGGCATTGTAAATTTAATACAAGTAGTCCTTAACTGCAAGGGTAAGGTGCTTTCAATGGAAGATCTTTTTATCATTCACGAATAAATTAATGCAGGCTAGTTTTAATTTTATAATGGAAAGCTCAAGAGGAACAACTACACAGCTTACTCCTTTCAGGAAGCTGAAATGGATGATGACTGAGCAGAAACCATGCAACTTGGCATGATTTCACATATCTGGAATGACAAGGGACCAAATCATCATCTCCTTTTCACTGTGAGTTTTTTAATCAAGGTTCAAAAGAAAACATAGAGGGTAAAAAACATAGAGGCAAAACAGGCACAAAAGTTGTCATGCAACGCAAAATGTTAACGTTGACATCTTTATTTCACTATTTTCTACGATATTGAAGATGCCATAGTAACTGTGCTTTAAAGTCAGAGTAGAGGTGCTGTGAAAATTGTACTATATAAAGCTGAAATCCCAGACAGACAGACACTCATGCTCAACTGGGAGCAGAGCTGAGTCATAGGTAAGAAACCCTCAGCAACACACTCAGGAGCTGTGAGGCAGGGGACTCCCTAAGAGTTTTTTCTGCTGCTCTCCCTGAAGGAGAAATCATCACAAGACATTTAAACTACAGAAAGGCAGAATGCGGAGACATTTGAAGAGAAATAGGCAAGGACTGTAGTATATGAGATGGGGGCATTTCTGAGATATCTGGGATTTGCTCCAGAGCCATCTGACCACTGCCCAGCCTCAGAGGTGAGTATCATCTCTGAATCAGCACTTCCTCAAACCAAGCTTTGTTTTTACTGATGACTGCCCAGTTACCTCAGTAAAGTGAGGGTGGAAAGTACCAAAACAGACGCAGTAGGAGAAAAGCAAAACCACATGATTGCATTGTTTGAGTCTAAAGCATAAAACAAAAAAGCTGAATCAGATGAATGATAGGGCGAGGGAGAAGGAAAAAGCAGAACTGCTACCTTACAAGGGAAACATCTGAGAAGGCAAAGTGAGTTGAAGTAGACACCAGTAAGGCAAGAGCCTGGTCTCAAGGGCACAGTTTCCGTGAGCGTGGAGCTCAGCATTTCCGCAGTCCAGCTGTGTGATTCTACACCAGCACACAGCACAGTCAAATCTTCAACCTTTATTTACAAGAGGGAAGAAAAGCCTGCAGACAAGAGTAAAGAATCATGTCCCAGGAGGGCAAAACAACTTAATTTCTTCTCTTCAGTAACTGAAAAACGGGGAGTTGATGTGCCTCCCTGAAGAGATGACAAAAAATCCCGGACAACAACAGCTCTCTGATCACCAGAAAGATAAATGAGTGCTTGTAGACCATAGTGGTACTCCATGGAGAGAGCTCTATTCTTATTTCTCTCTCAGTCCCACGAATTTCACACCAGCAGAAGGATTTTAAAAGCTAGGGTAAAAGGGCAGACTTTCTCTTGGCTGTGGTGCATACAGCCTGTTAAAATATTTTGTAAGTCCCCACTTCCCTGGGGATAGGTTATAATTACCATGGTTGTGCCTGTGGTTAACAACAAGGAGGAAGAGATGAACACAAAAAATGAGGCAAAAAGCAAACCCTAAACTGATCAATAGAAGAATAAGTGGTCAAGAGCAGAAGCAAAGGACTGACCTGTTTCTAAAAAAATACAGCTCTTCATAAAAGTTGTGTTTGAAATGACCCAGATCGTCTGCACTGGAAAATATTGCAGTTTTAATTCACTCATTTGACACATGTTATGAGAAAGATAGAAATATTAAGTCAAAACCTTAAAACTTTTCTTACAACTCCAGGGAAACAACTCCTCCCATAACATCACAAATGTGTGCCTATTATAGCATTTTTCAACAGAAACATTATTCAAATTATTTTTATGGCTTCTTTTACAACCTGTTACAGAGAGAGAAAGTGCTTTTAAATCAAGCAAGGGAAAAATTACAGTTGGCAGCATTCACATAATTATCTTTGTTATGGGTAACTTACACCCTGTCATAGCAGAATACCCATCTCCAAGAGTAAATTGCCATGTAAGCTTTATCCTGATGTGTGGAGAGATTTTCAAAATGGCAATTGGGATAAAACATGTATCTTTTGGCAGATAATCACAAGAGGTAGTCTGTGCTTTGGAAGTGACAATCCTCAGAATCATTAACAGTATTCCTTCTAATGTCCCATATGGGTTTTCCTGTCTGGGAAAACTGAAAAATTTGTTTGCTAGAATAAAAAATCCCTCCCTATTGCAGAGAAGACTTTCAGAAATTCATTTCATACCATCAGGCAAAAGATGTCATTAGGGGTTTTTTTTCAGCACATGGTCTTTCAGAGAAAAGCAAATATAGATAGAGTTCCTCTGCTGTTTGAGAAGGGATGCTGTAGCACCAATGGCATTAAAAGCCACAGGAAAAGAAGACATCTGGATGCTGCCATAATTGTACTGGTGGAACAGGGGAAATTAGGAGAATAAATAGTTTCTACTTTGCAGAATAAGTTCTGTGGCCCACCATCCTTATCAGCACTGCCGCTTGGTATATTATGTTGTGACATTAATTTTTCCACAAAATTATGCAAAGAAGTAGGTGCATTTGAAGTATGTCTCTAGTATAGATTCTTCAATTCTGCAAATGCATAAAAACTTGAAATCATGGGAGAAAAAACAAATCTCAGCAACTGATTTTGGGAAACTGATTTGTCTCCAGCTCTGCTGACCTGGGTGATTTCTTGAATCAGTTTGTAGTTAACATGGTACGCAAACTGTCTTTTTTCAGACCAGAGCAAATGCCCCCAAAGTGCTTATCCTTATGACATAATGGCTTGATTTAGCCACAAAGCTAAGGATAATGCACATCAAAACTTTTTAAAGGAGAAAGCAAAGCCTTTCCTCAATTCCCCTCTGCTTAGTTTGACCCAACTCCTGCTTTATTAGCTTTATGTATTTTCTGCCTTACAATTGCTAAAACTTCACCATGAACAAAGGAGGATTAAATAACGAAAATAGAACAGTATTATCACTTCTGGCTAGCAGGCATCATAAACCTGGGCAACTCTACAGTCCTGGAGAGACTGAGAGGGATTAACTAATGCCTACCTCAGTGGGGACTTTCTGGCCTTTACAACACACAGCATTTTTCTGTGTGGACTCATATAACACACTTTCACCTGTTTCTTCAGCAAGCCCAACCATGTGGTCCTCCTTTGGAAACAGAGTTTGAAAAGAAGTGGACAGAATGCAGAAGTAAGAGCTAAGATTAACTACAACATTTCCCTTTTTTATGCCTAATTCACTGGTTGCCACATATGAAGGTAACTCCCAAGAGTATAAGAGTCTGAAAAACAAGAACAGATCTATCCTCTTCTCCGTTCTTTCAAATTTAGGCACTGCAATGTGTTTGAAACCAGCCATACAACGCAAACACATGAAAATCACTCACATTTTGAAAACGCCTTGGTTTAGCTATCCTAATAGTGTTGATTTAATTGAGCATCAAGGAGTTTGCTTTGGAATAAAAATAAGTGATTTTACTTGCCAGAAAAGAGCTTCAAGTTTTTACGACATAATAAAATGTTATAAGAAAACTTCTGAAGTATGTTTTATTTAACATCTGCACACACTAAGTACTAAAAAAATTCAAATCTAGTGATATGAATTGGTCTTGAACTGTGTCGCAGAAATGATCTAACATAAAGGCTTGCTTTCAGATTACTCTTTAGTAATAATTGCAATGCATAACCATACAGGGATAAAGTAGGAACTGCGCAGACTAGCAGCAGATCCAGTAGGGTTTCAGATATTTAGAGAGATGGCTTTTCAATTAATGCAATTACAATGTTTAATTGCTGTCCCAGACATGTTCTAGGCACAGAGATTGTCTAATACAGGAAAGACGGACATGGAGCTCTGCTAACGCAGAAGTTCAAGACTTTCAGACTTTCAATATCTTTCAGAGTCACAGAACCTGTCCACTAGTTGCTGGCAACATGAAGGTAGAGAAAACAAAGTTGAACTGATGCAGGATTTTCTTTGTTACTCACTAGAAAAAAGCAACAGAAATTTCTAATAAAAGAATAGAAAAGAAGGGTGAATGTTATAGATAAACCCACACACTCGGCTCACCCCCCAGTTTACTTATGACAATTCGTGGAAGTAAAACTATTTACTGCTTTCTGCCAGTCATACACAGGCTCAGATTTGGCCCTGCAGGAAAGAGGTGTGACACTTTTCAATTACATCAGGACTTTATGTGAGTTCTTGTGCTAAGGTCTAATGTGTTAACTGTCATTTTGCCAGTTACTGTCATTACTTACCACCTGAAGGCACAATGGCAAACTCAATCTTCCCTTCTTGCCTATGCACTGCTACACAATGTCTAATAATATACTGCAATCTGAGGAAAAGATTTTCTTCATTAGAAACTTTGTGGTTTTGTCTTCTGTACTCTAAAAGGTTTGCATTTCCAGTACCCTTGAACTCCTGGCTCTCAGCTAGGAGAGAGCTGTAAGTTCACCCACATCTCACAGTAAAAGCAGCTCTGCTGAAATACTGATACATTTCAAATACAGTACACTTCAAAGCAGTGAGAGAGATTGAACAGCAAAGGATGACTGCTCCCTTCCAACTCTTCCAAAGCCATACTGCGGCCACCCCATCACCATCCATGCACTCACTGAGGAAATGTGCACTCCAAACTGTTTGCCTGGAAGGCACTTCCCTGCATGTGAAGTGTAGCTGTCCTGCAAGGACCATGAATGGGTGGATCACTTGCTTCCTTGCACATCCTCAGTCAGAAAGATATTTTCAAGGCAGATTTAGTAATCCCATCACTCTTTTTCATTTCCTGAAACTCTGCTCTCCAGGAAGCAAAACTGTACTGTGTAAGAGCTGATGGTAACACACATGCACAGTGTGTGTCCTGTGTGCAGAACCAACTGCTGCTTCTCTGCAGTACTTGGAGTCTTTATCAACAGCAAACACTTTTACGGAATCCTTGCTGAACTGGGACAGTAAGTCTTGTTAAGTGAACAAAAGGAAATCGTAGGAAATATTTAGATGAAAATTATTTGTACTTGAGTAACTGGGAAATCAACATAAGGAGGGATTTTGCTCTGATTTCTGTCTTACTTTAGAAATACTTTCAGTTACCTGTGATGACACAAATGCAGAAAGCACACACAAAAGGAGTCTTCTCCTGAGACTAGCAGCAAAAATGCATGAAGCAAATGCTAACAAATAATAAAAATAGATGTAGGAGAGCTAAACCCTCTGAGAACAGACTTCTTGTACCACAGGGTCAGAGAGGTCATCATACTAAGAGTTAAAACTTGAAATAAAATTACACTTGAATAAAGCTACATTACTCCAAATAAATACTGGGCAGGGGCTCAGCTGCCCACAGGTTCCAGCCAGTCCCTGAGGTTCAGCTCTTCACCTCCACCCACACACAGATGCTCCAGGCACAGGGAACCAGGACACTACCTGGCTCAGAGAGTGGAAGGGCACTGCCCTCTCCCTTTCAGTCATTCCATCACTGGTTTGTAGGCATGTGTGTCTGTGGATCAGACAGGACTCATCCCATAACCAAATGAAGCCCTCTTCTGTTACATGGTGATCCCATGCCCCTGCTCTATGCCCAAACATTCGTGTACCCTGGCTATGTGACCAGAGCCTGCATTTAGTTTTGTGACCTATGTCAGAATTCATCTGACACTAGAGCCCATGGACCAATTCTGTCGCACTGGCTCGGATCAAGGAATCATGCAGACACTGAAATGGTGGAAATGGAACATAAAATGACAATTTGGATTGGTCTTTGTCAGGGTCTTTGAGATATAATTGATTTTTACAAGGCAAGACTAGCACCCAAAAAAGGAAGAGATACTCCCTAACAATGTCGCTTTAACTGGCCCAGGATCTTGTTCCTGGAAGTCAGAAAGGAGAAAAGACATTTTTCCCACCCTACCAGAAAGACTGAGGAAAGGGACTTGAACAGTTTTCAAATGCATAAAAATCCTGCTGCAAAGAAAAGGAAACTCCTTTTCACAGTCACAGTAGGAAGGACAAGAAGACACAGGCTTGAACTGCCTTAAGAAAACCTGTGTTAGATATTAGGAAAACCCCCTGATGCTAAGGATAATGATGCAAAACATACCACGTACGGAGGCTATGGGCATTTACCACTGGAGGCTTTCAATAGAAGGTTAGAAAAGTCTTTGGTGGAAGAGTTTAGATATAGCTGACGTTGCCTAAGGAGAAAGACAAGTCCAGATCAAGGGTATTTAGATGCCTTCCAGTCCCAATTTTCTGTGACTTCCCTGTGTACAAGTTATCCTTACATCTACCTGCTTAATTTTCCCTTTCTGTACCTCAGTAGTTAATTTGAGGCTTGTTGGAAGGAGCACATATCAAGCCTGAGGCACATGAGACTTTATTTGGGATAAAGTCAGAAGCAGTTGGGGAATTGGAAGCAATTCCTTTATTATGAAAGTGTACATATACGAGTATTGCCCCCAAACTCAAGGTAAATAGGTAGAATAGTATCAAAGGACTTGAACATTTATCATAATTTTCCTTTTTTCAAATGGGAAATGCAAAGCACAAAGGTCTGAACCATCTGTAATGATACAGCAAGCTGTCAAAATGAGCCTGAAAAATGGATTTCCTGGCTCCTCAAGTGACCTATCTGAGGTACTACATGCTCCTCCTGCTCTCTCTCCCCTCCCTGCCACCCCTCCCCCCCAGCAAGCCGTGCAAGACTACAAGAACTGCAGCATTTCCTCATAAAAGTCTTGCCTGCAGCTGGGGGAAGTTAGACACTACAACAGTGTCAGTGCTTTCTGCTGTAACAAGAACACACATCAAAAAGATGATCATTACCACGGGGGAAAAAAGTAAAAACTAAAGCTGCCTCAGGACTTACACCTTGCAGAAACGTTCTTGGGCTGATAATCCCCATCTCCTTTCTTTAACTTGCCTTTATTCTGGCTAACATTTGACAGAAAGACTCTATTCCTCTATCAAGTGAGTAACTATAAAAGTAAGAAAAAAAAAAGAATAGAGGACATACTGCTGACAAGGAATAGAAATGCTCTTTATACAAGTGCAGAAGAATTCACAAGCGTTTGCAAGCAAAGCGTTGCTGCTCCAGCCCACTGTGGAAAAGGAGCAGTGAAGCTCAGCATTTTCTGGGCTCTTTCCTAAGGCTGCTGTAACTTTAGCTTGTAGGAAATCAGAAGCGGAGACTAAGATTAGAACCAAAAATCTCTTGTAATAAAGTATTACAAAGCCAGTGCCAGTCCTTCCACACTACTATTTACAAGCCTGCATAGGCTCTCTTCCATTTCCTACGTGCCAGTGCTGGAACCAAAGGAGGACCCACGCTTGAATCATCCACAGGAGATCCTGCCACTCAAAGTGACCATGCCAAGGCACACCAGGCTCCAAATTAATTCTGAATTAATTTCCAAGAACTCTGCTAGGCTCTAAGCTCCGTACATAGATTAAACATAATTTGGATTCATCATTACCAGTAAGACTAAAAACAAATTAGAAGAATTAAAGTGTAAGAATAATGATTTAAAAATACATCAGGAACACAAAAGTCAGAACCATCTCCAAAAAGAATAAAAGGCAATGTTCTAATTGGTTGTTTTATCAAAAGAAAAAAAAAAAAGAGATGCTCCTGTGTCATTGGAATAAATATCAAATTCTTTATATGCTTAGGTATTTCCTAGCTTATTCCAATGGCATATTTAAATTTTGATTTATAAATCAAGGGATATTGCTCACTGCCATAAAATGCATTCCACTGGGTCTCAAAGTCTTTAGCAGATCTCCAATGTGTGTACTTTATCCTGATGGTTTCACATTCATGTTCATCAACACTCAGCAAGAACCATAAACAAAGCCCTTTCTCAGATGCACACATGCAGTTCCCATTGACTTTGCTGGATTTTCAGCTGACTTCAATCAGAACTCTGTGATGCAAAAGGGCAAAACTTGGCTCTGCACAGTCAATAAAATTACATCACTAGATACCTTTTAAATGAAGGGCAATGTAGGCCATACTGAAAAATAATATAAACTGAAACCCTTAAACTGTAGCCAAATAAATTCAAATTTCAGCCAGATTTTTCCAGAATAATAAAAATGGTGTGAATTTTAGGCAAGATGAAATGAAACCGTAATACCATCTCATTTACCAGAGTGCACTCTGCCTCTTTTAGCAGGACTAAGTGTGAAACCCAGCTGTTTACACAAGGTGATGATCTTGTTGTTTCAGGTATAGCAATGACATTGGCATCTGAGACAATCAAGTAAAGGTCAGGTTACAAGCTGTGATTTGCTAAGTCCTTTTCTGCAGCTGTATCCTGGCCCTGTAAGCTATGCCTCTCATTACAAGTGAATTTGAAGTGTAGAACACCACAGTAGAAAAAGTAATTAATTATGATATTAAAAACGAATATTGTATTATTTTTTAATCTACTCTAATAGTGGCACTGTAAGCATATTAAATGCTTGAGCCTAAGAGTATCTATCTCAAACCCTTGAACCCTCCTTCCCAACTTGCCAAAAGAGCTACAAAAATCCCACACAACCAGGTAAAAACAGTTCCCTTCCAAATTTCAAATGACATCGTGCAACACAATTTCTGCCAGGTACATTAGCTAATGCACACTAAGCAAAGCAATGCCCCATGTGTTTTTTCCAAATTTCTTTCCTTTATTTTACTTTTACTCATTCCATGATGTAACAACCTGTATCTTTTTACTGCGTCTTTAAAAATCTCTACCTACCAGGATGAAGAATATTCTCACTTCTAAAACACCATCTAACAATAGGCTTCCTCACACTTTCTGTTTGTCTGATAAGCACTTGCTAGCCTGCAATTACAAATTTATACACAGAAGCACTCAGGGATGAAAACCACAGTGGAGACTTGATGCTCATGTTTGGTCGTTGCCCCTTGTCCAAAGAAGAAACATCTCTGATCATTTTCACACTTAAACAGTAGAACAGACTTAATGAATAATTTTTTCTTCATAGCTGGAACAGCCCCTATTCTCCACTCCATTATAATACTGAGTCACTTTGCATTGAGTTGGTCATTACTGACAAGCCAGGGAAGAAAGGAGGGAAGTGGATGAAATGCTCTGAAGCTACATGTGCGACAGGATATGTATCAGGTTGCTTCTTGAAGCAAATTATTTAAAATCAGAAAAAAAAATCATTACAATACAACTCACATAAGGGAAAACTATTCCATAATTATTGACAAAGTCCAGCAAATCTAACATTGGTGGTCAAAGGGATTGCAAAGACTTTCTTTCCTTTTTTTTTTTCCTGTAAGCGAAGCAAGAGGCTAGCCTGATATAAATTCTGAGTTGTACTGGTCATTCACACTAGATTATCCAGTAAGTCAAATAATTAGTATGGTGGAATCTGTTTCTCCCAAACTATGGCACTGTCAAATGAATAGTTATGAGGTCTGGTGGGGCTCTGCTCTCTCCAAATCAACTCCCCTCCTAACATCCCATCCTGACACTGGTGGCCTGTGAAGACACTCACTTGTCCCAGAACTCCTCCAAGTAACTCCAGGTCCACTTGCCTCTGTTGGAGCATGAGCTTAGAGAATTTACAATGTGTTACAAGGAACATTTTATAATAGCTGAAGCTCTGTGATTCTGAGTACACAATTGAGAAAGGAAAGGTATCCCCATCTCTCCCCTCAGTCCTACTGGGATGCAACTGCACCAAGAAGGGAGTTATTAGTTTGTTTTAAAGGCATAGCATGTCTGTTTGATGATGAAAATAAAATTTTACATGATCGTTTTTCAAGAAAGTTGATTTTAAATAGTTAGGAAAGAAAATAAAAACCAACTAAACACACAGGTCAGAAACTTGGCTTTTCAGCATGCTCTGTTTAAGCAATGACACATGAAGAACTTTATGTTCAAACAATTACCTGGTGCTTTAAATAGGACACTAAGGGAATAACGTTTCAAAATGTATTCACACAGCATAAGACTAATCCTCCTCCTGGGAGTACCAGTGCAAATCAGAGTAACTCCTCAGAGGTCAATTGAAGTACACCAGCACAAAATAAATGTGAGACAGGAGGGAATCAGGCCCCATCTACCTCTATTTTAATGCAGAGGTAGCAGATCATCTGCAATGGTAAAGTGAACAACATAAATATAACTGACATCTATTCAATTAATCTCACATCCTGCCGACTATTCACAGCTCCAAATACAGGGCTGAAGAACAATGGTTTGAGGAAGGCAGGCAGAAATCCGGGTTCTAACCCATTCACACATTTCAAATTGCTAATACCTCCTATTTGAGCTGCCTTCATCTCCCCACACTGCTAAATCATCAAAGGTTTAATTTGACATTGCTCCCCCAGCTCCTAAAGAACAACTTCTCCTAAAACAAAGTAAATGAAAAAATACAGGGAGAGATGCATGGGAGAGCAGATAAATGTAAGAAATATTTGCAAAGATGAGAACCTATGGAGAAATAATCAAGAGAATCACTGTCTAATGTACCACATATATATGAAAGGCACTAGCAAACTGATTAATTATTTGGAAAGCTAGCACTAAGAAAAAATGGTATGCGTGCAGGGGAAGACTAAAACATGAGGCTATTTCAAACTATGGTGTCATTTGTGCTAATTTAAGTGGATCTGTAATTATTTCCTACAACTTCATGATGTCCTGAACCAGCTTCCTCCTCCCCTGCAAGGCTGATAAAAGGACTCTTGGCAACACACTAAATATATTATGCAATGTATTCAATACTACCGAGAACAAGCACTGAATTACACCGAAACAAAGAACATGAGGTGCTAATACCACCACCTCCAGGGAAAGAGCACCTTTAACTTCTTATCACATCAGTAAACGCAGGCATTCTCTTGTACCTCTGGTACCTGCGGCTAACGGCATTTGCTACATTTAACAAAGTTAAGGTGAATTTTACCTCAAATCTACTTAGGCTCGAGCTCTTTGACCGAGACTTCTTGCGGAGATAGACCGAGAAGAAGCGACGCACTGTGAACTTCTTCATGTTCATGTCCATCGCCCTGTCCCAGCCGCGGCGCGGAGCACGAAGGAGCTGCGGCGCCGGCGGAGAAAGCTAGCGCATCCCGCTTGCCTCCTATTTATATCCACAGGCAGGAGATCCTCCGAAGTGCCTGGTTTTGTTCATCGAGCCGGACACAGCTAGACCTGCTGCCGGAGGTCCCTGCCGGAGCCGGGCAGCCCGGGACCGGCTGCCTGCTCCCCGGAGCATGAAGGCGCTGGGCTCCCTCTCGCCCCGCGCTGTTTACATTTAGGTGTGGCGAGCCCAACTCCGTCCCCGCCGCCTCTCCCCCCTGCCTTCGGTCCCACTACGCCCAATCAGGCTCTGCTGAGGCTGCACGCAGAATCAGCGCCGGCGGATGACAGCTCCTGCGTCCCAGGCGTAGCAGGTTTCAGACAAATATTGGATGTGTCTATTGCTTTGCACTCCCTCTCCTCTCAGTCAGGCTCTTTCAATTTCCTGCTTTCCGAATCACATGGGGAATAGGCACATGCTGCACTTCTGTTTTTAGCTCAGAATTCAGACGCTGCTATAATTACTGAGGGCTGTGGTGGTCAGATCCGAGAAGAAATCGGCTCCCCTGTGAGAGTCGCTCCTGGAAGAAAGCTGAAAGATGTCGTGCCCCCGCTGCCAGAATAGAAGGGTTTGAGTCTCCTTTTATTCCGGGGAGTATGCAAAATGACACTGTCTCCCCCCCCTCCACCCTCGAAATTGAAAAGCTCACCATATCCTGTTCACAATCACCCGCCCGCTTTACATTGAAACACCTACCTAACACTGGCACAGCTCTGAAAATAGAAAGCACAATCTAAATGGTAAGTATTACTATTCTTATTGTACTACAGCAGGGAGCTACAGCCCTTCTAGGAGGTTAAGTATGTACATCTATTTACGGGCTGTAATTTTGAGCTGCACGACAAGCGTGCAGACTTACAGCTGCACCCCCACCTCCCCACAACAAAATCGCATTTTTCAGCTTTTCTTCAAAAAGTAATTAATCTCAGTGTGTTCCAGAGACCAAAGAGCTTTCTCTGCCTATTGCACACAGTTCAGGCTCTTTTTACATGGCAGCCTTTCCTTTCTGACTACCAAGGAGCAGCTAGACATGCCTTTCTCCCATAACCTTGGACATCACTACAGCCTGAGAAGACTTGGATGTTAAATGACAACACCTCTCAAATCCATCTGCTCTAAAAGAGAGGTGTATTTTGCTTTACTTGCATAGCTGGACCTTGGCTAGCAATGCCTGTCAGTATCTGCTCTTTTCTCAGGTTCTCTATCTTGTTCTTCTGCCTAAAGCACACCATGGTCTATACGCACCCAAAGAAGTATTAACAAGAAAAAATTTAAAAAAAAATTGGCATTTATGGTTTAATTAAAAAGGAGGCTAGATTGGAAAAGCTGCCATTAGTGCTGGGCTCTATAATCTCACAGAGCCTGACTCTGCTATGCCTGGACCCTGGTGCTACCCCAGCCAAAGGTAACTGTTTCACAGTGACAGGCTGGACAGTCTGCTTTTTCCTTATCCCTTCTCAGCACACCTTCTGATTGTGTCTCTAATTCTCTTGGTTTGCAACCAGAATATCTTTGGGGGTTGCTTTCATTGTGCTGCCCCAGTGTCAAGCCTAGGAGTCCTTTGCCATTACAGTTCCCTTGTTTCCCCAACTAAAGATCCTGGAGCAGAGGCAAATATCCAAGAAGAAAACCTCAGGTATATATAGGTACACCTATACACAGGTGAAACAATGAATAGGCTAAAAGGCAATTTAGTTGGTCAATGCCAAAATTACTTGCTGATGCAGCCTCTCTAGTCAAGTTTTATGTCTCCTCACAAGCTTGCTGCAGTAAAATCTGCAGTGTCACAAAAGCCTCAGGCACTCAGCTGATTACTTGACCTCTCCCTCACCTGTCCTGATACAGCACACAGTTGCTGCTGCTGACTTCTGTCCTGCCTTTTCCCTGGCAAAGAGGTGTCCTGGTACAAGCTGGACCAGGCTTTGTGCTGGCAAAGGCTTTTGGCAGCCTCACACACTCCCACCCGTGTAAGCCACTTGAGCCTTAAAGAGCAACCAGACAAGTCCAGGCAAAGTCCCTGAACTCTTCCTGCCACAGATACATCTCTGGTCACTGACATCTTTATTAATGCAGAGGAGGTGATAATTTCCCAGCTTTGAATACACAGGCTGTGTGTAATAATGTGAAGTATATGAGTGCCTGTTACTATTACACTGGCAGATTTATCACAACCATCCTTTCTCATTACATCGGTGGTGATTTCACATACAGGGATGTGCATTCACCATTACATGTGTCTGCACTGTAATAAACTTCCAGTAAAATTACACAGGCCATGACTTAATATCCAACTAACTTATTACATTCAGAATTTTGTTCTTTACTACAAAAATGAATACTTTTTTTTTTTAATTCATCACAATGTATTGGCAATTTATTGTGCACATCAGAGCAAAAACTAGCCTTGTGTGCTAAAGGTTAGACTGTAACACTGAGCACCATGCCCAGGGATAGGAAGCAACTCTCTTACATCCCTGACATGACACAGGCATGGAAATAGGCATGCTCTTCTTGTTTTCTTACTCTGCTTTCTGACACGTGATTAGGGATTAAATACAGAAGGACAACCAACCACCTTCACTCTGCTGGGCAGAGGAGCAGCAGAGATATTGTGGAATATATTCCAAATTCTTCAAAAAGCAAAAGCAACTGAGATGCAAAATTTACATTAAAATGTACATTAAAAATACAAATGCAGAAATTAAACAAAGTACAAGTGTATGCAAAATTAAAGCATAGGGATATATATGTGAAAAGCAAGTTCTACTACAGTTCCATGTGGCATGCTTAAAGACATTGAACTTTACTTCAGAAAAATAAATAAGAGACTTCAAAAACATTAACTGAAACTTTCACATAAGTCAGACAATAACTACTTTTCACAGTGATTCTAATAAAAAGGTGCAAGCAAAAAAATAAATTCAATTAAATTGGAACATTCAGCATAACATTTATAAACATACTACTGTCAGATCAATCTACAACATGAAATATTAACTGCACTTTGAAATTCATGTCTTTAAATTATTTGTCTTCTCTGAGCAATTTTAACTGCTGAGGAACTTGATGGAGGAAAAAATCTCCAAATATCTCTATTTAAGACAACAATAAACAACAAAAATGGTGGAGGGGACATATAACACATTGGCATCAACCAGTAATACTCATCTGTATTCTGAAATATGCTTTTTAGAACTAGAATCATATATGCTGTAACACAAAATAAATAAATTCTATAACATGTCTGCCCCTCCTCCCAGTGAGCTTAATGGCAAAATAAAGTTTACTTCAGCTGGAAAAAGGCTTAAAAAAAACCCCCCAAACCAAAAAGCTCATAGCCAGGATTCAAGACAAACTCTCCAACAGGAATCACCAAAGTTAGATATTACATAGCCTGGATTTGAATTTTTAAGAGATAAATGGAGAATTCCCAAGTAATAGCTAATGAAAGCCAAAGGTCCTTTCTTCGTGTGTACAGATGGACCATACCAAGAGCAGTAAAAGACTGAAGGACCCAGGCTTAGAGAATTCACAGGGGGGAGCAGAACAGCCTGCACAGAACCCAAGTGAGGAGGCTGCCATTAGCCAATGACAGATGAGTCATCAATTTCTAAATGATAGAACATGCAAGGCCAAGATATCTACCACAAACTGTATGATATAATTACCAAGAGAAATCTTTTATTACTGTATTACACAGAACATCAGGCCCTATGTTGAAATTAGGCCTTCTTTTTTTTATGTGAATTAAAAATTTATGAGCAAACCCAGAATGACTCTGCTACTTGAGTAAATTTAGCCATCACTGTAAAAGTAAAAACTATGAATTGACAGTATCTTCCTTGCAAATGCAATCAGTATTACCAATTCTTCCTCAGTAAGTCCATCAGAAAGCCAGAAGAAAATCCAGAGAGAACTAAAGAAAGCCTCAGAAGCAGAGACAGCACAGACAGAACAAATAAGATTATCAGAATGCAACATGCAGAGAAAAGGAAAATGAGACTCCCACAATAGAGGCCCAAGAGACAATGCTACAGGAAAGGTGAATTACACAGCGCCATTTATGCTCTTATCAAAGAAACTCGGGAGCAAGAGCAGATGTTTCTAAGAGACACCAATCAGCTGAATAAGGGACAACACTTTCCCCCCGGTGGTTAGACTGTATATGACTCTTTCAGTGGCTGCTGTTTCCTCATCTTGAATGCTGGACAAATTGCCATATGGCTTTTGTTTCCTCAATGAATACATAAGGTGGCTATTTTCCTCATTGATGTTTCTTTCAATAATATAAGGATGGGCTTTGCCCAAAGAAGTGCTTGGGCTTTCCTCCCATTACACCAATGTGGGTCTCAGCCTTTCCAGCTGTACATAGCTAAGTACCTTGTCCTATTTAGCACACATTTACTTCACTGGAGTTTTCTCTCTCAAAAAGGCACACTGCCCTGCCAGCACTGCAGAATACTTATAATCTCTCACCTGCATTGACAAGTGATCAAGCGTGTTGGCTGGATGGGGATACAAGGGAATAAACAGGAAACAAAATACTTTTTCCCCTTTCTCTCACCTCCTGGCTGTGTATCACAGGCTTCAGTAATTTTGATTCTTTTCTATACACGTGTTATTCCAGTGGAGGTGCAGGCCCCTTCAGCCATCTTGCAAATTAAAATCACTGCTCAGAAGGAAGGAAAAAGCAAAGTCATACAGCTTGTCTAACTGGGTCTGGTGAACTGGCAGGACACAGGCTCCTTGGACACAGTTTTCTCTAACCCCAAGAGAAGCATAACAGCCCTACAATGCCTGTTTCATCTTGCACTTGTAACCTCTATGCAAAAGCAGAGTATCTCTTATACCCATATCTATGTAATTCCCTTGTTGCTAAAACCATCATCCAACACACTGGCAATTACATGAAGAGTAACTAGTAGAAATAGAAGTGCATCAGCCACAGGAGAGTGACTTTAAAAAAACCTGTTTTGCTTGATATGATGATATTCCACTTAGAGGATTCCATTCAATACCTTTAAACATTCCTAAAAATGGGCATCAAAGTAAATTCTTGATAGATTTGAGATCAGTGTTTTGCAGAGATGCAAGTAGCTTAGATGGAGACAAAAGTCCTGAAGAGTTTTCACTAGACTACACCAACAGTAAGGTTTTAAAAAAATATTACACAGTGGCACTAAAAAGGTGAACCATCTCTGTGCCATGCTGGAGCAGAACAGCCATATAATATCCTGAGTTGGAAGGGACCCACAAAGACTATTGAGTCCAGCTCCTGGCCCTACATGTGACAGTCCCAAGAATTCCACCATATGCCTGAGAGCATCACCCAAACACTCCTTGTACTTTGTCAGGCTGGTGCTGTGACCCCTTTCCTGAGGAGTTGTTCCAATGCCCAGCCACGCTCTGGGTGACAAACCTTTTCCTATATACAAGCTATATGTCCCCTGACACAGCTTCATACCATGGAGGTCTCCTTGGTTCAGTTGGCTAAAAATCTTCCTCAATCCCTCCTAAGCACCCACCAGTCACATGATTATAGTGTTACTTTCAGATTACTAAATGAGCTACACTATGAGGACATGTGGCTTGTTCTTATTTGGGCAGGGACACCTGGGAGTGCTGCAGAAACAACAGCTCCAGAAATAAGAAAACAATATTTGATTGAGTTTTCACCAGTTGACAGACATTTTAACTCTCACAAAAGCATCTTGTGTTAGTGCTGGAGCACCAGATTGGCAAGTGTCACAGCTGCTACGTTGACTGCTCCCATATGTGCTTTGCTTCTTACAGACTCAGTGGAACGTGCAGCAGCTTCACTGGCCACACACACGTCACTCAGCTGCAGACTCCTTTTAGGATGGAGATTACTGTGTCTAGCAATCTGAATTCTCTTTTTTTTGCTTTTTAGTGGTGTCACTGAGCATTTTATTTTCTTGGCTATATACTGGTCTTGCTGGATTTTGCTGGCGTAGATAGAAATATAAGACAAAGAATACAAAAATCTAATTTCCTTCATATTATGTAAGCTTCTATTCCAACGTGAAGGAGATTGCTGAAGATACAATTCTGCTTTCTTTCCTTTGGACAATCAGACAGTCATACTGTTCTCCTATAAAGGACTGGAGGTTTTCTGGAAGGAAAGATGATACTTAGTAACTGAAGTATGAACCATCTTATCATATGAATATTTATGACTATCACTTTGAGTGAACATTATACAATGGAAAATTAGATGGAAAAATTTCATTATGCACAGCATATGTTTACTGTTTATTCAGACTAGCTGTGAACAATCTTAAAAAGAGAGGCATTTGTTAAAAATCTGCTAATAGGCAATTTTCCCTTAATAGGCTCTGAAAGATATCCTACACCTAACAGGAGAAATAGTGCATGGCACATTTGCTGGAGCACCCATTTCTACTTCTAATAATCATTGACAGAGCAAGTTGACAGTAAAGTGCACAGAAAAACCAGACCACTGTTTGCCAATTAAACCCTGAGAAACAGAAAAGTGTTTAATGGGGCTTGCAAATTTTATTCAGGAAAGTACCAATTTTAGGTAAAATAACAAAGTATACAAAAGCATCATATTTAATTGAACTGAGTGACCTGAATTAATATCCTTCTTTTATATCTGAAACTATTTGTATGATCTTGAAGAACCTTAAACTCTCTAGCTATGCCTAGCTCCAGGGCTTGTACAAAATCCAGCCACATCCTGGATCCTCTATCAGAATGGGGGTACAGATTGCACCATTTTCCTCTTATTCTTCCCAACTGGCATCTCCTGTCCCCAGTGAAGAAACGACCTCCTGGTATTTTCAGCCAGAAAGGAGAAAGAGTGCACTCTGACAAGTGGGTATGTAAGCTCAGGACCCTAAAGGTTTGCACCTGCACTGCAACACAGAGAAAAAACTCTGCTTCAAATCTCTTTCCATAAAATGGGGCTGGAATATTCTGCCACTGCATGACAGCTCTTTCAGAGAAAACACAATGATTGAGATTATGTGTTTCACAGCTGAAATTTCAGTTGAAGGCTGTCACATACTTGCTAGATTTATTTACAGAAAGAGATTAACTGTGAGTAATGTCAATGAATAAACCAATGGGACATGCAAATTTACCTTGGCAGGCATTACATCTAGCAGGACAAACGACACATGGAATATTTTCAAAATAAATTACAAACCTAACACGCTGAAAATTGGGATTAAGGTTGTATGAACACCTACCCTATATTAGACACAACAAAAATGAGATTTGTAAATTAAAAAAAATCATTAATCACTCTTGAAATCTTTAACATTAATTTTCCTTCTTGTTGGACTTGTATGGCTTTTTAGACAAATTTTGAAGGGCTGCATTAAATTAATGCAGTGACAGTACTTAACTCCAGATTACAGGCACATCTATCCCTGCCTGTTTTTGAAACACAAGCTGAAGAAACAGTCAGAGAAAAAAAAAAGTCTAAATTCTGTGTCTAATGTGTCTAATACAGCAACACAGGAAGTGTGAAACTGGAAAAAAATACAGTGTCATTTAACCCCTCAAAAAGTTAGTTAGTTTCCACTTGCTATTCACCAAGACGCAAAATGATTTCTTAATTCATCAAGAACAATATAGTCCAAGGTCCTATTTTACTGCTGACAAGTAAAGGCAAGAAAGACAAACCATAAAATGTCTCGGTTTAGGACTGATTGCTGTCACAAGACTGCACTATTATTTGGATATATTTAGTATGTTAGATGACCTTTTCCTTATTTAATTTCAGATACACAAAGTGTCACCTTGTCTTAATTGTAGTGTCACTTCTCTCACCTAAGTCACCAGGCAGCAGGAAGCGCATGAGGTTCTCCCTGCATAACTGAGCCTCCCCACGCTGGAAGTGAGTCTTCCTTGCTGATGCATCATCAAATATCTGCAAGAAATTTCAATATCTTGTATATGTCTTCCTACTCATCTGACAAGTGTGCAAAATTAGTTATAAAGAGCACGTGTGGAATATTCATCATCCAAATTCTCAATTAACCTAATGGACAAAAAAAAAAGCAACTCATCATATTAAGTCAATTAATATGATTGACATCTTTCTGTGAATTTCAAAGCTCTTTTCAAATCCTGAAACGACCCTAACATGAGATATACAGAGAAATAAGCAACACTAGGCATAACACAAATGTAACAACAATCAAACTCCCCAAATGCACAACACAAAACTGGCAGTTTTATCTGTTTTTCATCAACTAGAGATTAAAGTGTGCAATTAATTATATCATAAAGTAAGCTATGCTATTTAATAAAGGTTCAAATACTTATTCTTATTCTTCAATATACAGGGAAGATGTACAGTTGTGGTCAAGATGATATAAAATGCTTCCCAAGTGATACTGTCTACCTAAATAGAGTGACATTCTTCAAACAGAATGAAACATCTTTTAACATACAACAAAAATATTAAATTCATTATTTCACTAACAATGCTGATGTTCGACTCCATCTTTTTTAACCAATCAAAAACCCTGTAAGAACCACTTACCTTTGAGCCATAAACTCCTGTTCATGTCAAAAAGCAGTCACCTCAAACTGATAAAGTTTGCAGTGTATAGTGTGTGATTCACATTATATACATTCACTGGAATGTGACACCTTTGCCCTACTATGCTACTGGGATCTGATTTCATATTCTGATACTTCCTTCAACATCTGAAACGTATGAAATCTCACCATGCACAGTGATGTGGGGCAAAACATCTACCAATTAGGAGACTGAGATTGTTCTTTTGCTTCAACTCCCAAAGGAGAAAATAAATGCACATGTCAGATAGGAGGAACAAATAATGCAACTACTACACAGCCTTGTAACAAGGTTCTCCCTCCCATCACCACAGACAAAGGAGAATTTTCACAGCTCCCTAAAAGCTTTTCAAGGGCATCTTGGTCTAGCTGGGCTGCTTAGGAACTGCAAGCAAGGACATCAAGGAGCATTTTAAAAAGGTACTGCAGAGCCTTACTATTGTAGGCCTTGGAGATTGAAAAATACTTAATTTTTTTTCTACCATGATTTTACTATGTTGATAATATTTACATATTTAGTACCTTCCTTCACTCCAGAGTCCTCTCCTCATCTCTTCTTGCTTCCTATTCCCCACATCTTCTCTTCAAACGCATGACTCGCTCCTCTTAACTCAAGAAAGTTGAAATAATAAAACACAAACGTTTTTAAAAAATTTTAAAAGCAAAACTTGAGCTTGAAAAGAGAATTACTTCCTGTTACTTGAATTTTAGGGACTGTTTTATGGCATGTCTCTGGACTTCAAAAGACCCAAAAACATGCAAGAAGAAATATGAGACATAACAAATCAGAAATGGATGTTCAAGGGGCTGTACCTGTCATGTAGTAACATTTAAACTGGTGATAGATGGAAATAAATCCTTTTAGCAGCATGACTGAATTGTGAAGCATTACTGCATGGTTTTGGGCACACAAAGCTTTAAAATCTATTGGCTTCTGGAGTCATAGTGATACACAGGAAACATCAGAATTGAAACATCCAGCTGGTGTCTGGTCACCAGTGGTGTCTCCCATGGCTCAGTATTTGGGCTAATCCTGTTTAACATTTATCGATGATCTGGATGAGGGGATTGAGTGCACCCCCACCAAGTTTGCATCAAATGACAACTCAGGGGGAGTGCTGACCTGTTGCACTGCTACAGGCTTTGGGACAAGTGGTTGGAAAGCTGCCTGGTGGAAAAGGACCTGGGGTGCTGGTGGGCAGCCAGCTGGACATGAGCCAGCATGTGCCCAGGTGGCCAAGAAGGGCAATGGCATCCAGGCTTGCATCAAGAATAGTGTGACCAGCAGGATGAGGGCAGTGCTTTGTACTCAGCATTGGTGAGGCTGCACCTCAAATCCTGTTAAGGTTTTGGGCAAGAAGGAAATTGAAGTGGAGTGAGTCCAAAGAAAGGCAGCAGATCTGCATAAGGGTAAGGAGCACAACTCATGTGAGGATGTTCATCCTGGAGAAAAGGAAGTTCAGAGGAGACTTCACCACTCTCTACAAGTACCTGAAGAAAGGAAGTTCTATGGTCTCTTCTCTCCCAGGCAGCTAGCAATAGGACAACAGGAAATGGCCTCAAGCTCTGCCAGAGGAGATCCAGATTGGCTATTAGGAAAAAAAATTTTCACAAAAAAATAGTTGTCAAGCATGAGAACAAGTTGCCAAGAGAAGTGGTTGAGTCACCATCCCCCAAAGTATCTAGAAGATGTTTAAGTGTGGCACTTAGGGACGTGGTTTAGCTGTGGACTCGGCAGTACCAGGTTAATTATTAGGCTCAAGATCTTAGAGGTCTTTTCCAACCTAAATGATTCTATGATTTCACTGAAGAAGAAAATATAACAGCCCTGGCCCAGTTAACCTGCTGGAAGATGGGTGCAGCTATAAGAGATGCTGGGAAATAGGAACTGAAACAAGTTCTTCATGGGAAGGAGGAGTGGAGCTAAAGGCACCTGCTTCTCACAGAGATAAACATGGGTTTGGAAGCTGTGTAGAGGTTTGTTGTATTTTAGAACAAAAGGTCTTGGCTTACTAGAGGCATATCATAAGTCCTGGCATAAGCCCTTGCTTGTGGCCTCACTCTGCCATCTCCAGGCCATCAATTTTCTTCTTCCTCTTTATTGGCACAAGTATTCTCACAGCCACAGAATGAACCAAACAGGAGAACTGGTCCAAATACCACCCCAGAATGCTAATTTTAAACCAATTCAGTTCCCTGTTCTGAATCACTAAACAAATATGTGTGACTACTCAATATTTTTTCCAGTGGGGGGGACAGGAATGTGTGTGCTTGTGAGGCGGCTCTGCCTCCTCCATTGGCAGGGATGGCTAATGCCAACACTAACTGCTGGCTTCCCAGATACAGAACTGGCATGCTGCAGCTGCCTGGCTGGCAGAACTGCAATCACCGAGCAAGCCACATCAAACTATCATTTTGATCACAGAGAAGGTTAAAATAACAGCTCTGGTTAGGACATGTCCTAAAGTATTTGCCTTATCTAGGCAAATTGAATTGGCTAAAACCATGCAAAACTTGGAATTATGCTTTGAGATAGTGTGCTTTCCAAAAAGTTAAATCTATAAGAGGTTCTTGGATTGTTTAAAAGGAAAAAGATCCCAAAATGGGTGAGAGAGCAACCTCTAGCTGCACTGCAGAACTTCAGAGGGATGTTTAAAGCCAAGAACCCTACTAGAACTGACTGGGCTCCCCTTTAGTGCTGAAGCCCAACCACTGGGAGTGTAGTAAGACTCCTAGAAGTAAGACTGCAAGTTCCAGTGGTGTTAACTGGCACCACTTCAATTGATCTTCTGAACAGTATTTTCTGGAACTTTTCTGATTTAATCTCCTGCAAGTGCTAATAATTTCCCTGGCAGGTAACAGCATGTTCTCCCAGAACCATATAACTGCACACCCAAGTATGCACCTAGTACAAATTTCTGTAGATATGCAGTATTTATGCCAGCACACATACAAACTTGAGTTCAAGTTGGGTGCTGAGGCACCTGTGTGAATGCAAACAGCATGACCTCAACTGTGCAGTTTGGATGTGCTTGATGCACATTGCTCAATGAATTTGAGAACCACTACCAAATGCAACATGGATGTAACCACAGGCAGCCAGTCAACACACAACATTCTTGAACTCTTATGAAGTTGTTTTAATGCCATCACAAAATTATCATATAGTCATTTAAGCTTTCAGTACTTGCTGATCTCTTTGGAGGCTGTCTAGAAACTCACCTTCCTATTCACTCTAGTGCTTACCTTAGATGCACCACAGCTAAAATCCTTTACTCTTATACTAGCACCTTTCCAGGCAGGTTCTTTTTCAAAGGGTAATCATACCTCCTCACAATTTTGACTTGCTATATTAAATGAGAGTGAGATTTTAACCTCCCCTCACTCAACCATCTCTCCCTGTTTGTGTCCCAATATACAGCCCTGTCCTAGACTTCACAATGCCTGTGTTTATCTTCATTGTAGATGTCATGAACTGAAGAGTTTTTATTGGAGTCTCAGTAGTAGCAAGAATTAGTAATTCTTCATCACAAGAAATACTTGATTATTTTCTTCAATTTTTCCATTACTATTTCAAATTTGTAGTTCACTGTTGCTCTGTAAAATAATCAGGAGGCTTAGCCAGTCTTCCTTGGTGGTATACTCTAACTGGGACTTCTAAACCTGTTGTGTACTCAATGGAATAAGCCAGAAAGTTCTCTGATCCCCTCTCTGGATCCTCCAATATGAGAAGGAAATGGACTTCTTGGACTAAGTCCAGAGGAGGGCCACTAAGTGGATCAAAGGTCTGAAGCACCTCTCCTACAAAGGCTGAGAGAGCTGGGATTGTTCATCCTGGACAAGAGAAGGCTCTGGGGAGACCTTACTGAGCAGACTTCCAGTACCTAAAGAGGACTGATAAAAATAGATGGAGGCTGACTTTTTACATAAGCAGATAGTGATAGGACAAAGGGAAATGCTTTTAAATTAAAAGAGGGACTATTTAGGTTAGATGTTAGGAGGAAATTCTTTACTCAGAGGGTGATGAGACACAGGAAGAGCTTGCCCTGAGTTGTGATTCCCTCATCCCTGCAAGCATCCAGTGCCAGGCTGGATGTGTCCCTGGGCACCGGATCTAGTGGGTAGCACCCCTGCCCGTGGCAGAGTACTGGAACTATATGATTTTTAAGGTCCCTTCCAACCAAACCATTCTATGATTCCATTCTCTTCCCTTGATAACTAACCATATCTTTTCAGCATACTGCTAACTTGGAACATAGTAGTGCTTGTTTTGGTGACAACTCCAACATAGCTGTGAGAAAATTCCCCCACTCAACCACTAATGCATAATCTGAATTTTCCCCTAACCTGATTTGAGTTTTGTTTGGATACTTCCTGGGGATTTTTATTTGAAATAGAATGAAGCTAAGCAATTACAGTGCACATAATACCATCTAATATTTCTTAGATAAACGTACAATTCTTAAATCACTCTTAAAACTTTGACGTTTCAAAGCCAGCAGCTCAGTAGAACACTGAGTCAGAGCTGGTTAAGATGGTATTTCTCAAAAATATGCATGACATGGCAGTCAAAAGAGACATTTGCAAAATTTCCTGTAAAGTTTTAGAAAAACTGAGAACATCTGTGAACAACGGCACAAGGACTGGGCAAACATAGTTTGGAAAATACAAGAACAACATATGTAGATACATCTGACAGCTACCAAATGGGTCACAGTGGGTATGCAGCTGCCTTAAGCCTTCAGTGACCAAGGCCCACCTTCTGATGATACCATCTGAAAATAAACAGTGGGTCTATGGCTCGTACAGCAAGAATTCACAAAAACTTCATGTCAGCTTTGATTTCTAGATACTTAAGGGAACCTGCATATCCTTCTTGGAGAGTTGGGAGGCAAACTTCATGCCCTTATTTTCCAGTGGTAACTTTGCGTTTTGGAGTTTTTCATCAGGCAAACCCCACAAACAGTTTTTCCAGAATATTAAAAGTAATTGAGATAATGAAAAGCTAATAGGCTTTAGCTTAGAGGGTTGCAAAGAATAGCCTGCCATTATTCAGAAAGCCCTGTAATAGAGCACCTTGTTAATTAGAGATGATTCACAGATGACTTGCAATAGATTATGGTAGTTCTGAATAGCAATGATATTTTCATATTGAGCTCTTATGTACTCAGGAGTAATGAAGCTTTAATTTTAATTAAAAGAAAGCTCTTTTATTTTTTTTTTTAAGCCTGTAGGTCCAAGCAATACTGAAGCACAGAAAATTAGCATCTTTTACTAATTTTCCATATTTAGAGCGCTGCACTTACTTTCATAATGTCCTCTACCAGAGGACAGCTAAGCACCTGAGTAGCAGCTGTCGATAAGAAGACAATACAATTGTCTCTTCAATTGGAGAAACACACAATGAGGTGAGAAGCTGCTTGCTCAAGGCCTCTCAGTAAGTCTGTGACAGAGTTATTAACAGAACTAGGTTCATTTTAAATACAGGATTATCCCCTTACATCTCCACGCCTCATCACAGAACACCATCTGCTACACCGATGGGCATTCTCTGCTTTAGTTATGATCATTACAGCAGTACAGTTTGACATTATAATGACCCATTGCTACTGATAAAGGGATTCCCATGCTCTGTCACCTGCCCTCTTCCTTTCCCTTAACACCTTCTCTTGCCTTTTGCTGGGGAGCTTACAATGCATTGGTCCAAGGAACACAGATACTCTACATACACACATTTTCTGCTGGTTTAGGTCCTCTGAACTGACCCCTGAGGATCCGGATGAGCTTCAGCACCTGAGCAAAAGGAGATGCTGGGAGCATGCAGAAGCAGAATGGCAAGTCTCTGCCCTTCCAGATCAGCTGCCCATGGGGTGGGCTTAACTGCCCTGCTGAACAGGACCTTACCTTTTTAGCATCTATTTTACTTGAAGCCTTCTTTAAACTGAATTTAAATTACTCTCATCACTGACAAAAACATGGTGTTTTGTTTTAGAGCTGTCAGAGGTCTATCCCAAGCTTTCCACAGGCAAGGCAGGCCAGCCTGTGCAGCCTGAAGGATACAGGAAAGACACATGGATAATGCCTGCAGTTATCAGTAGTCCCATGGCCCTGATGATCCCAGTGCTGACTTAGGGCAGGAAGGCTGGGGCTACCACACTTCCTTCTAGGATTTCCCATGGTAAATACACACATGTGCCTGTGTACAGGGGACACACAGGAGCTCACACCAGCCACACAATTCACTGTGGGCACACTGTGCTTGTGCACAGTGGAGATCCAGAGCATGCAAGCACACAGACCAGGACCAACAGCACCCTCTTTTACCCATCCTGTCACCATGTCTCTTCCTGTGACCCCAGGCAGCTGCAAAACATTATTGAACTGCAGGGTTGCCAAGCTGTGAAACATGACCTGAAGTGACATTAATTATGGCATTCAAAGCACTTGATGAGAAGCTATTAATTTATCAATTGATAGAGGCAATGACACAACACCTCTTCCCCTCTTTAGAAAAGAAGAAATGGAGAATTAAAACTTGCATGCAACAATGGCATTTTGCCTTCTGAAAGTTCACCACAGAATTCCCTAAGATTTCTTACCATTATATAGATTTGCAGGATTCAATATTGTGAATTACTGGGGGAAAAGAAATGCACTAATTGATGAAAAACTCGAACAATTAAACCTTCAAACAAAATCCCTCTCAGTCTCCACATCCAGTAGTGTATGCAGAAAAAGCCAAATAAAACAAACAAACAAGAAAACCCTCAAACTAAACCAACCAACATCAAACACCATCACCTCCCCTCCTCCCAAAACACATGCAGATTTTAATCTTGGATTAAATTAAGTGGATAGAAGAGAGAGTACACATAACATAAATGCAAATATTTAGCCTTTTTACTTCTCATATAGGACTCATGGCAAGACACACCAGCATTTTTTCACTTAATTCAACAGAGTGAAATATAAGCAAGTGGAACTTTGATCAGGAAGAGATTACTCATCTGCCACAAGCTACCTGCATCATTCAGTGTTCCCAGGATGAAGGCCTTTTTACAGTCAGCTCTTCAGAGAGGACACATGTTCTCTACATCAGTATTAAGCACATATTAGGTGCCTGAGTAATGCACAAATAACAGTGCAAAAATCAATAATTACTGCAATCTAATTTGAGAAACTACAACATTTCATAAAACACAGAAACAACTAATCAAAAATTGTTACTAAAGCAGAAAAGCACAGATAAAGAAATCAGAACCTTTAATTATTTCAAATATGGGAAAACAGTTACAGATTATTTAATAACTGCATGTTTCAACGATTTTCATTTCATATAGCTGGTTTCACTGTATATCTAATAATAACATGTTCTATTTAACAGCATGAGCTCATCTTTTTTTCTCACTCACTAGAATAGTGGTTGATTATGCTTTCAGTTGCTTTTTTGTCTTATTCACCGACCTGAATTTTACCAGATCCCAAATTAAAGAAAACTCTCTTTAAACTAAGTTAACAGCCAACTGAATATAATTCGGGGCAGTCTAAGATAATGACAGCATGCTTGAGTGTAAGCTATACTCAGCTTTCAAGCACACCTAATGCTCAATGGCCAGCACAATCATCACTGTATTTTCCATTTATCACTGGAAGTTTGTTATAGCTTCAATTGAAGACTTTCCTTTTTCAGTGAAAAGTTTAGGTGGCTGCAAAACCCCTAAAATCTCAAAAATCGTTATGTCTTTATGCACTGTCCCTTGAAAATAATTTTTTCCAATAGATGAATTTTATATTTAAAAAAAGTTTGTGTAAGCAATTGACAATTCAGCTTCATTATAAACAATTTTCCAAAACTTGTTTCAGATGCAATAAGCTTGCATGTGAGAAAAGTGGTGCTAAGTACCCTTACATTTCAGCCTATAAAAAGTTTAGGAAACTATAAATATTGTTTTGGAACCCCATCTTTACTCAATCTCTTCATGAGACAAAAAATGAAAAAATAAAGAATACTAAATCTACCATGAGAAATCATTATACATGATCACTTCTATAGTTTGACATGGTATTTAAGATTTCCTATGCCACTGCTTATGTCAGCCCACAGAAGTTTGTCAGGACACATTAAAAAGACTCTGACATAAATTCCTGAAAGAATTAGCTTTTGCAGGACTGTTATTTTCTTGTATTTTTGGCATATGACCTCCTCATATAACAAGATACATACACATGAACTCCACCATGAGTAGATGCAGAGTCACTCTATAGCTGCCATGCCTGACTCATGTCAACACAGGATTTGGCTCATGACAGCTCCTGTGGGGCTTTCTTAACAATCCAGGCACTAAAGATTCAATGCTTAGAAGCATTTAGGTTTTAAAAAGGTCAGAAAAAGCAAGACAAAATATTCTAAGTGATAAATAGTATCTCTCACACCTCAAGAACGAGAGGGAATGGTAACAATTTTAAAGCTTATTTTGATTAGCCTTTTTTAAAAATTCCTTTTGGAGAAACCCTGTCTTACTTTTGTCCATATAATCTGTTCCACACTCTTTCCTGGGTCTAGGTAAGATGCCACACACTCACTTTGTAATGAGTATTTTCATAGCAATAATTAAACAACAGATAACATGACACACACACATTTACCAGTTACTACTTGCTTTGCCTCTAAGCACAGTTTTTCAAAACCATCACCATCATCCTTTCCCCTTGTATAACTATTTTTTTTCAAAGGGAAAGTTGGATTTGAGTGGAGTCCTCATTTTCTGTCATATCAAAGACTTTACTGCTACTGTCCCCACAGAAGTCTGTTTTGTTGTGAAGGATCCATGAATTAAGGACTCTTCCTCTAATAGGAATTTCTGCCCAGTGATATAGATATGACAGATACTGAGTATGTGCAGCCACATGTGGTCCAATAGCAACAGCTGAATGTGTAAAATAGACATGTTCAAATTAAATAAGGAGGGGATCAGACAGAGTCCAGAATAAAGAATGGTAACCTGTGAATTTCAGCCCACAGGACTGGTAAACACAAGATTAGAAGATGATTTACTCATTAAAATATATGAGCTTTTGATGTTTTGTTTTTGCACACCTGGCCTGAAAAACTTAATTAGACCAGTGTACAGCTGCCACACTTGCTACTTGGGTGATACTGCTAAGCATTCACATAATGTCAACAATTTTTCAAAGACAAATTCCTAAGTTTTGCAGCTTTGCTTTTCACTATCATTAATTGGCTCTATAAAGAGCTTGGAACACTACTGGAATCTATTAGGCTGAATGACTCAAAAGCAGGCACAAGAAGAACTAAATTTATATTCTTCACTCTAAGAACCCTGCCAGCTGGGCAGAGTTATGCTAAGTAGATAACTTTGTGAACAGTCTGCTTGAAATCTAAGTCAGCTAGTGCAGTGGAGGGCATTGTTCATGTTCACAGAACATGAATCAACAAACCAGCAAGGGGAGCAGGAGAGCAGTAATGTTACTAATTTTGTTTCTGAATGACCAGCACATTAATTCCCTGTTATTGTCACTGCATGGAAAGCCATGCACAAATAGACCTCTTTGCCCTGCAATCCCCAAAGGTCTGCTGCAGACAAAGTGAGTGAAAGTAATGTTGCTTTTGCTTCAGGTTTTCATTGTTCTCAAGTTTAATGAGACTTTCAGTTAATGCAATGCTTTAATTCCATACCAAAGGCACTGTCTTCTAAAAATTTCCTCCATTGGAATGACAATTTCCATTTGGAGCATCTTCCCCTCTCCCTTATAAGCCACAGAAGTTTGACATATGCTAATCACTGGACTTAATTGACAGGCAGCTATGGGGGAAGGCATATTCCCAGCTCAGAAAACAGGGCATAAATTGGCAAGGTCAGAAAACGTATGGCATGCAGGGTAAATTATGCTTCTGTTCAGAAGCTAAAGAGTCCTCCTGGAAGCCAATGCAACCAGCAAGTCTCTATGCAAAGGCTGAAGCTTCCTTACAGTTTTAAACATTTTCATGAAAAAAAAAAAAATCAAAACAGATCACAGAAAGAAAATAGCTTAAGGATTTCCCACTGATTTATTTTCTCTGTGATTTATGTAGTTCTTGACAGCAAGGCAGTTAAAAGCAATACGGGCATCTTCAAATATTAGTTTCATTTTACTAGATTGCTAAACCCAACAAGTATTAGCACCCACTCGGGAGGTCAGATTGAGTTCTCCTCAATGCCACAGCTTTCAGGAGCTACCCAGCAGCAAATTCACTCGGACTTTCTGCCAGAGAAACATTAAGGAGAGCAGGTTTTCTATTAGCCCCTGGCAAAGTATTGCTTTTTATTTTTCTACAGGCATCACAGAGAGGGAGCAGAAGAACAGTGAAGATTAGAAAGGGTTGCAGAGAAGAATTAGCTGGACGGGTGGATAACTTCTAGGTTGTTAAAATTTTGAGTTATTGATTTCTGCTCCGGAATTAAACTGCAGATTTTACTTTTCATTTTCAAAAACAAACAAAACAAAACAAAACAAAACAAAATTAAAACATTTTAAAAATAGTGAGGAGTACAAACACATTTACAGAAAATATCAGAATATAACACTTCATTTCAGAACATAGTACTTAAGCTTGTTTTTCTTGGAAACAAAACTAGAGGACCAGTTACTAAGTATCTTTCTTATGATACTCTTCACTATTGTTCCTGCAATAGCCTCCTAAGTAAGGAAAACAAATGTAAATTTTGTTCCAACAGAATGACATAGATGACCCCATAATGAAAGAGAGCAAAATGTTCCACATAAATCTTTGCAGGACTGAGTGCTGTAATACTGTAATCTATTTCTAATTCCCTAAACCACTATGCAGATGACACAGCAGAATTATACACACATCATCTGAAAAGACAGCTATGCAATTATAGAGATGTTCAGAATCAAAACAGCGTTAGTACTCAGTCCTCTATCACCAGATCTCTCAGATTTCTATGCTTTCCTACTTGCAGATTTAGGAAGTGATCCTGCATTGCACTTACTCCCCCTTGCACCTCAATTTTCATGAAGAAATTTGCATGCAAAGGCAATGAGGTGTGTGATGTTCAGGGAAGTTGGTCTGTAAGTGCCTTCATAAAACTCACTTGCCACATCCATCAGAGTGCTTTTTAGCACCTTCCAAGTCTAGCTCCTTCCCTAATCAAAGCATTTTACATGCATTAGCCATGGTTATTCTTCAAGAAATGACAATATAGATGACATCCCCTACAGCTGGGCAAATTCACACTCCCATATGAAATTTCTCTTCATTAAAATAACACAGGGCAGAACACTATAATTAATAGAACCATTACCCTTTAACTAAAACCTCACTTGACCTGCTTCATCAGCAGAAAGATACCTAAAAGTGAATGGAACTACAGTTTGCACCAACCTGTACCTTCTCCAAATCACCAGAAGGAACATAAAAAGTCAATTCAAATAGATGAAGTCCCAGTACTCACAAAGACATTTCTCTTTTCTATTTGACTCCTAGAAATAAAACCTGACTAATTTATAACATTTGATCAGTTTTCTTGCTACATTATCAATTCCCACAGCTGTGACAGAACATTTGGTCCAAGGTTGGGCCAAGAAAGACCAAACAGCTTTGCTGCCATCTGTGCCTTTGAAAACACTCAGGTCTTTTTTTGAGACACTCACGTATGTGTGCACATAAGCACACTCCACTTTGAAATGCAGTAACTGCTCAACATCAACGGCTCACAATTTTAAGAGAGAATTTGTCTTTGAAAAAATTGTCTTGATTTTAATACCTTCCCTAATGATTCAGCAGTCTAGCAGAAAAGCCTTTCTGAGGAGTGTGAGAGACTGCATAATGTGTTGCTTGAAAGTTTCATTGTATTAAAGAGGAAGTATAAAAAATGCAAGAGCCAAATTTTAAGTTATTGATTAGTTGCAGACATGCAACAAAGAGAAGAGATATGTGGATACTATGCATCAATAGATTCAAATCCAAAACAGGTGCACCATAAAGGCTGAATTTTTAATTTGAGCACAACATTTTAAAGATACTCTCCATTTTGATTATGAATACTAGTAAAGAATGATAGCATCTCTAAAACACTACAATTACTTTATATAGTCATCCAACATATGTATTAAAACTGTGTATATGAATTCAATATGATTTTATGAGCTCACCCTCATTTATGTCTTTTAAACCCCAAGTGAAAGAGCTAGTGTGGCCTTGAAAAATTATGTGAAATTAAATTCCCACCACTGAACAAGAATTGTTACTTTGGGCTATGTTCTACATTATGCCAAGTATCTATCAGAGGGATATAAAATAAATATAACATATTTTGCACATTACTTATGGTTTTATTCATAGTGTTAAGACATCATTATCTCACAGTAATCAAGACTGTTACAACAAGGAAATAATCTAATACACTTGGATTATAATTTGTATAGAGAATGCATTATTATTTACTCTCATCTTCATCTTAAATAATATATTAGCCACAAATAATGTTAATATGAGCTGCTAATAATGCAATTTGTATTCAAACAGACTCACAGGCAAAACCAAACTAAAGAGAGAAAAATAATACTTTCACCAGCTGTGTGACTGAGCTCAAGCTTTCCAGAAAACTGAGTTTTGGGCTAAGGCAAAGCACAGAAAGCCTTGGCGTCTCCTAAGACTTTAGTACAAGGTGGAGAGTGACTGAAAAACAAAAAGTTTGGAGGGATGGTGTCTGTGTTTGACTCTGCACATGCTTGCCTGTGCTGTTGCAGATGAGGAGATATAAAGGCCAGTCCCCAACAGGGGCACCACGGCATGGAAGGGGCTTCTCTCTTCCTAAACCGTGCTCACAGCTGCCCAGGCTGCCAGCTTCTGCTTCCCGGTCCTGCCTTTGGTCACAGGGAGCTCCTGCAAACCGTGTTGAAGCAGAGACAGAGCCAGAGCACACGAGACAAAGAAAAAAGACTTGGATCACTCCAGGCATTAGCATGACCTATCTGTATCACCTCAACTTCAAAGAGCAAACCACACAGCCCACTCTCCCCTCTGAAGGGCTACAAGGCAGGAAGCAGCAAATACTCTGGACAAGAGGAAGCACCACAATGGCCATGGACCCCAGAGAGCACTGTGTCCCACGCAAACTGTTTTCCTGAAAATACTACCACCTGCTGTAATTTCATCCCCTATAAGACAAATACAAAACTTAATTTGAGTTGGTTTTCTTCCAAAGATGGATAGCGAGTAATCCTCTCTGATGGCAGAAAACAAATTGCTGGTACTCTGGATTTATTTTATTTTTTGGAGTCTTGTCATTTAATGACTGAATCAGAGGTGACAAGGCTAGGAAAACAGGGAGCTCATTAACATCCATCAACATGTGGTATACAATATGCTAACTTCAAATTTGTCATTTGTACCCCAACTCAGACATGTTCCTTTAGTACCAATCAATTAATGAAAAGTACAGCAGTTTGGATATTTTGTGAGATTAAAAAATGGAGCAGTGAATTCAATTGGCAGTGGCAGCTTTGCAGAGTCACTGGATGAGAAGGAGAAAACAATTTGTGAAGACCCCCACAGAAACAATGGTCAGAAGTGAAAATAAGTTGCCCAAACACCAGCAGTTGGGAAACACTTATGACCTCATGAGGGTGACAGCAGCAAGCCTCTCTGCAAATCACAAGGCAGAACCTGAAACTGGAGAAACTGCTTCAGTTTGCTCATTATCCCCTTTTCTCCTCATGCAACTTAAACAAATAATATCCTCCTAACTTTAACACATAAAAGTTTCTACTGTTAGAAACAGTTATTGTAGAACACGGCTGGGTCAGGCAATATATATGACCTAATAACTTGTAAAAAAATATCTGCAGATGGTCAAAGTCCAGACAGCACCTATTACATATCTGGCAGAACTCCAGGAATATTTTACAGGCTCCTCAGGACTCCACAATCTTGTTCATGATAGGACTAGCTACAGTGTGTAACAGGGAATCAGAGATCTGGCATTACTTGTTTTGTGTAATTTCTTCTCACTGAGATTCAGCTTGTTCAGCAAACCCAGCACAGGCCCAGTACTAACTAGCTGACCTTACACTGTTACTAGAAACATTTTCCATCTGTATGAAGTAGTTCAGGGGTCAGAGACTACAAAATAAGAGTAGACTGTGTAACAGGTAACCAAGATGTTGTAAAATGCTGCAGTACATATTACACTAAAAAGTAATGTGAAGCCAGGAGCTATAATAAGATCTTTTTAGCCGGTCAAAATGGAAAAAGTGTGAGCTAGCAGACAGCATGCAATATCTTTAAATTTTATTTTGATACATGATCAAATCAGCTCCTATCCAAAGCAGGAGGAAATTTGAGAACAAGCTATGATTTGACAATTTTAGGCCTGACCATTCCTTATTGTTTCTAACACAATGAAAAGAATAGCTTAAACCAATATTTGCTTCAAGGGCTCTGACCTCTTAGTCAAAAGTAAAACAATCAGTGAAGGAATTAAGTTAAATACATAATGAATTATTCTTTAATACATACTGAAAAGGCATTTAAAAATCATCTGTCTAGAGAGCTTCAAGCGACTTTCCTATTGCACATCACGGCATGAAGCCATTACTCCACGTTTTTTCTTCACTGACTCAGAGTCAAATTACAAAACAAAAACTCAGTCGGGAGGTGGTGAACGACATTGTGGCATTGCAGCCAAAAAGAAGATTTTCTGCTGGGGAAGTGGGAAGAATAGCTGTCTATGTGGGTCATGCCGTGGTGGCCCCGTGTGTGGCGAGGCGCAGATGAGAGCACAGCGTGCGCTGGAACGGGCACTAATGGAAGTGGCTGACCCAGCTGGGGACAGCCAGGGCTCCCTGTAATTGCCATCGACTGGCACAGTCCCAGAACAATTTATGGAGCTTAGAAGGAAATGCACAGTCTTGTGGCTAAATACAAAAGAAAAAGCGGTGCCTGCATTACAGACCTCTTCCCTCTGCCAACTAGTTTATTCATGAAACCGTAAATGAAGACAGGTCCTCATACAATAAACTCTACTAGATATGCACTATTTATGAACATACTAGCAATTTTGGGGTTTCTTTGACACAGAACAATGATGTTTCCCTCATAATGAAAAAGATTAAATCAATGTTACTTACTTTTCAATTTTAAGCACTGCATAATGGATCTTGCATAGGTAGTAATCTAGGTATACATACATGCATTTAACTACATATCTCCCCTCTAAACCCTGCTGTATGTACCCAAAATCAACTTATAAATCCACTGTACAGACTGAATATATTTTAAATAGTTCTTCCTGACTTCAGTTAGAAAACTAATTTTCAAGAATTTATAGTCCAAATATAGACAGATGAGAACAAGAGCAATAATTTTCAGAACTAAACGCCACAAAATTCATGAAGAAAAAGGTGTTGATAAGATAGCCAAGCTCCCATTCTCCAGTTGGAAAGCTGGTGGGGCTGGAGGGGGCAGAAATTTAGACAATTTTAAAGAAAAAGTAGTTTTCTTCAAAAGAAACAAAGATAGCATGAAAAAAATCCCACCTAGCACCAGCAAAACTTTGGTTACTTGGAGTCCCTGTATATAATTAAAATATATGTTTTCCTACTGGAATATTTGCTATTCGGTTACGCATCTTTCCACCAAAAAATTACTCAAATAGTTAACTCTAGCAACGCAAATAATTAAAGCTTAGACTATTCATTTAAGTACAAAAGATGCCAACTAGAAAGTTATAGAATAAAAACCAATCAACACCCTAGAAAAAGGCAAGACTATAAAATTATGGACAAGCCATCTTTTTTCAGGCAGAATTTTGCTTGAATATAAATGTGCATCTGTGGCTGCAAGTTTTATTCTAATAGGAATTTTTAAGCTTCATTTATAAATTCCTATTTGTTTCTGAGCAAGGAAACAAATCTGTAAGAACAACTAATAGGAATTCACACCCTGCAAATATCACCTTGTTGGCTTCTCCTGCCTATAAGGGGACAGAGAACAAACCAGAGCTTTCCAGGTGCCACTTTATTCTGTGGCATGTGCTTCTTACAGGCTGGGTCCATTTAAGGTAGAGAGAAGCTTGTAGTAGGTGTTGCCACTGCCCCAGCACAGGTGAGCAGGAGAAGGACCAGGACTGGCTGAATAGCAGTGGAAGAGCTGAAGTGTTTCCCATACTTTCCACAGAAAGGAAGACACCTTTCTGGGAGCCTATCTACTCTGTGGAAAATAAAACAGTACACTTTGAATTCAGGTCGAAATTACTACTCCCTTGACTATTTTCTGAAGGTGCAGGCTGCCTTTTCCCTTGAATAGAATGAGAATTTTCCAATCTAACTGCTGGCACGTGTTTGTCAAACACTACACCTGAGAAAGTAAGTAAAGGCTTTCCTGAGGATGCAGCCTGTCCAGCAGACCCCGTGCAACTCTCCTCACACCTGGGGAAAAGCAACAAGAACACACGATGCAAGTCTCCAAGCCTTTAGGGTGCAATCTTCAGGCCACCTAGCTACACCAGAGAGAACTGCCAAAGTCGTATACACTACATCTGGTGGTACTAAGGGAAGCTAGGCAGGCACCCTAGGGAGGAGGCTGGAGATAGTGGAGGACCATATAGATACAAGACCTTTTAAATAGGGGAAGATTGCTATTGTTTTCATGTTGCCTTTCTAAAAACCAAAACTGCCCAAGAAAAACCCACAGAGCTATTCCTTGAGCTGTGTCTCTCCCTTAAACATTTGGAAACTACACTCCTGAAAAGAGACAGAAGCTGAAGGATCTCTGCCAGCTTGTCTTTTTCAAGTTGCTGCTCTTTTCTGCTTATTTTACTTACCTGTTTCAAGAACAGG
Organism: Irena cyanogastra; assembly: GCA_013397155.1. Taxonomy (NCBI): domain Eukaryota; kingdom Metazoa; phylum Chordata; class Aves; order Passeriformes; family Irenidae; genus Irena; species Irena cyanogastra. The sequence goes on along the minus strand of VWZV01001841.1, from coordinate 107,094 downwards.
GCTTAGGCCAGATCAGCCTGTGATGTCACCAGGAATTGGGTGACAGCTGATGTAATTAGGTGAGCCCAATCAACACAGGAGGAGCAGGGATGTGGGTCATAATCCTGGAGGATTAATGAATACGCATCCCTGCAAGGTCATCTGCCATAAACTGAGTATCAGCAGTTTGCTGCCATTTTACTGCTGCCCTGCTCTGCTCTACAGCAGAGAAATGAAAACATGCAATGCTATGTGTGTAACTGGGGGACTCAGTTTGTTGATACATTTTAATATTTATGCTGTTTAATGAATGTCTTGGAAAATGAAACTAATGTTCATGTCCTATTTGGTAGATGTGGTGTGAAAAGTAGTATATCGATAAAGATTTTCTTAGGACACAGCATGATACCTCCAAGACAGGGAATTGCTCTAAGCAGGTATCTATTATGATGTTTTCTCATGCCACCAGCAGGGTAATATAATGCCAGTTCAATTTGTAGTTTTACATTTTAGAAATAAAATAGCAAATTGTTTGCATTTGTACCTCAGATTTTGCTGCTAACACTCTCTACCTCCATCACATTTCCAGGTTAGAAAACCAAATAGCCAAAGTAGGAATATAATAATTTCTCAATTTTATACAGGCTGTGCTAGCCTGCAAAGTCTCAAAACTGCTTTTCTCTACCAGGAGTATTATGTGTCCTGGGAGAAGATATCCTGAAAACTACTGGGGAGTCAAGACTGTCATCACTGCTAAGGGCATATGACACCAAGAGCACAGAGGGGTGATCTGTAGGTGCAGGAGGAGAAGCAGAATCACAGAGATGCAGGAGGGAAAGACCCCAACATAACAGTTGGGATAGGATTCAACTAAGGGAGACAAAAAGCTAAGTGTTTTCAGACCACTCTTCAGAACCAGATTGGCAAGAGAGGCACAGAGATGGTGGCCCAGCTAAGCAGATGGTGTTCTCCCAGCACAGCCTGCATGGAGAGCTTTCCATCTGCCAGCACATTCAAAACAGACTTAGAAGGGAATTACAGGACTTTTATTATAAATCATGTTTTTAATACTCTCTGAAAAATGTTTTATTTCATGTTAACATTGATGAACTCAGGCTACGCAGCCCCAGAATTACTCAGGAGAGGCTGAAAGGATTAGCAGGAGCAGCAGATTGCTTCTTTTGGTGTGCAAAGTCACAGCTATCACACAAGCTGCAGAAGGAATTTCAGCTGTTAACAAGACAAAATAGTTCTGCTGTTGCTGTTTTCTTCAAAAGAAATGCTATGGACCTAGACACACGCAGTTTACTAGACATGGAGCTATAGGCACTTTTCAATTATTTTGGCAGGTATGGGGTGTTTTTAATAAGGGAGTTTTCTGCAGTTAGGATGGTATCAGAGATACCATATAAAGAACTATATCCTGATCATTGCTTCCTCAGAAGCAAGGTGGCTGATGAAGTCCCACATAGGGACAGTGGCACAGGCACAGCTAGCAGAGTCTGCAACACAGGTTCAGCATGACACATCTGTAGTACATTTCTTTTCCTATAACTCAATTATTATTCTATGCTTGTGTGTACTAAAAAAAAAAAAACCAACAAAAAACCACCACCTAAAAATCTGGGCCCCAGTAACAGAATGGTTTAGTTCAGGACCTTTTCTGCAACGTTTTTACGATGCATTGGTGACATAGTAAGATCATGCAATCCAAGGATGGCTGGAGCACCATCTCTTGGAGAGTAACTCAAACTTTTAACTGGAGAAAAGAGCTAAGTAGCCTCTAGGCAGCATCTGAGAAGAGCACACATCACCCTCTCCCAGGTCCTTGAAAAACTATCTCTGACAAAAACATGGGCTGCTGCTGCTGCTGCTGCTATGGTTAAATTCTCAGGGCAAAGCTATAAACCTACTCACTGCTGACCATCCTCTGACTGCTGTCACCCACCAAAACTGCTACAGCCCTGCAGCTGCCAAGAAGTCCCAGAGAAATGCATAGAGTAGCAAGTCCCTGAACACACTTCTCTGTGAGCCAGGGCAGCCCTTACTTGCTATTCCAAAAGCAAAGGTTAACACAAAGAATTAAATGAGATGACAGCAATTCTATTTTACTTTTTATATGTAGACAACTAAGAAATAGCTGATGGAGAATTAAAATGTACAAAAACAAGGCAAAACTCTTTGGTATGGTAATAGGGAGATATTTGGGAAGAACACATATACCAGAACTGGAAAATATGGTTAAATTAATGGGGAGTACTTAGGCATATCAGAAGAGACTTTTCAAGAGTAAGATTTTTTAAAATATTTTGCTAATGATGTCAATAACACGAGGTTGGAATATTTTACATCAAATTATAACTGCTTGGATCATTGAATGTTTAAAAAATTCTGCTTTGACAATGGTACAAATCATATAAATAAAAGCCACTTCAAATTTCCAGTTGCTATGCATTTGTTTTCCTGGGTGAAAGAGCACTTAATGTTGCTGGAAAGCCATTAAGCAACAGTAGTCATTTCCTAAACCTGGTTTACACTAGCACTGTTTACAAAACAACATCTTTAGGGACTCTTTAAACTTGCATCTCAGAGTCAATGCAATATTCATGGACTGCAGTATTTGTTCATGGCTCTTCCTGCAGTTAATTCTGTCATTCCACTATCTTCACTATTCAGGAAAGCAAAACTCAAATCAGTATTTAAAAAAATACGTTGGGAAAGTAATCCATATTTATACAAGTGGTTTGTAAGTTGAAGACTTTTTGTAAAACCTAGAAACATATTTTACAATACTTGTTACAGCGCAAAACAAGTAACAGTTGAATTTTCCCCTTGCAAAACAGTTTTCTTGCCCTAGAGTCTGCAACACAATGTGTGGAAGCATATGAAATATATATGTAGAGAAAAAGAAAATAAAAAGATACTCAGTGGTGAGAAAAAGCTATCTGAGGAAGAGCACTGAAATAGCATCATGATGTCTAGGTGTCCATTAAACAAGAGCAGATATTTTGAGAATAACTCTGGAGACAGTTCAGAATTTCAATCAAGCACCTGAAAGCACCTAAATAATTTTCAGGGCCAGACAAGATCACCCTAAGCTTGGTCTGCTTAGCTCCTTTAATCACACTTACTGCTACATAGATTGTTCCCTAAACAGAAAACTAATTCGTAGAAGAGCACACATGGAAGGACCAAGGGACAGAAAGAACCAGGTCTACAGTACCCTAAGGTTGGTGAAGTCTCTTTTTACAAACCCTCAAACACGCTCCCTTTCTCCTCACAAACTGAGGGAAATTACCTGCAACAGAAAAACTCTAAATCTAACTCTTGGTCCCATTTTGAGAAATCAGATAATTTGGTACCTCAGACTGTAACTGCCAGTGCTGCTTAAGCGTCGAAGCTGACAAATGACTACAATTCTAAATATATGTCTCCCCAGAAAGGCTGAGGAGCTCAGTTTTCACTCTACCCAGCACATACACTGCTTTTATTTTTGCCTCCAAATTCTCTACAGGCTGAGTACATGGTATCACAGGTAAATGGAAGGGAAGACAGGCAGTGGAAATCGCTGGGAACTAGGAAGAATGCTCTGATGAATGACAGACATGCAGAGCTACACATGACAGCGAGTTTCTGTGAGCTGTTGTCAGACACAGACGCAGTACAAAGCTCAGTGCAGCAATGGTACTGTTCTCTCCTCATACCAGCAGCTCAGAGGGGAAGCAGTTTTCTCATGTAAATTATGCTGACAGATGGTTTCCTTCAAGAGTGTGGTGGTAAAACAGTACAGATAGCCTAACATTCATGCAACCCTAAATGAATCAGATTGGTCAATTCCTTCTTCATAGAAAATTACTAAGAATAACTACTTCAAACTAAAGCACTACTATTTCAAACAAGCTTATAGACAACAGGTGAACTCCAGTGAATTTTAACCACAGATGTTTTACTGGTTTTGCATAATAAATTAATGGCCACAAAATTAAGTCATACCTAGGTAACAGGAGGGCATTTAAAACTGGGCAAAACCTTCCAGATGCTTTATTCTTTTGCTTAGCCTTAGGGGACACCTCTGAAAGCATGCACCAGCCAGGACAGATGGCAGCTAACACATTCCTTGAGTCATACACCCTTGCTTATGCTAAGTCATGGTAAGTGCCTCAAGGCAGTGAATTTGAACTACCATCAAGTCACATAAAACATGCCCAGCAGGTACCATCCAATGTTCATTTCGTGTAAATTAACCTGCTGAAAGGAACATGAATGATTGCCTTACTCGTTTGTTCTATATAGTCAACAGTTCCTAAGGGGAACCATAAAATGCTCACCAAGCTTGGTGACAGACTGAGTGGTCCCAGTAGAACACTCAGCAAAAAGCTGTGGCTGAGGGTCAGCGTTGATACGCCTGGTTCTTCTAAAGAACAGCCTGGAGAACACTGGCATAAAATGCTAAAGATTAGTGACCATATTAACAGTGACTGAAAGCAGCTCCTAAGCAGAGAAGTATGTAGGTGATCACAAATTCTACACACCACAAAGGAACCTCATCCATTCTCTTCCCATCGGGCACTGGTTGCTCCCCATGCACTTTCAGTGGTTGTTGCTCTAAATCACGAAATCTGCCTCTGCAGGCTACAAGGCCTCAGATGCAAACATTTCCTTCTCAGTATCACATTTCATAGCAGTAACAGCCCCATTACTACCACTGCACAGTATTTTAAGGAGACATAAAATAGTCACAAATGAATATTGACCCATTTTACCCAGACTTCAAAGGGTATCACAGCACCTATTAAAAAACAGGTAGAAAGGAGGACCCCAGGAACTACTGACCCCACCTCTGTGCCTGAGAAGATCATGGAACAGAACCTCCTAGAAGCTGTGCTAAGGCATATGGAAGACAAGGAGATGATACAAGGCAGCCACCATGGCTTCAGCAAGGGCAAGTCCTGACTGACCAATTTAAGATGGAGTGACTAGATCAGTGAAAAAGGGAAAAGCTATGGATGTTGTCTATCCCAGCTTCTGCAAGCTCTTTGACATGGTCCCCCATCCTCCTCTCTAAACTGGAGAAATACAAATTTGATGGGCAGACTGTTAAGTGGATGAGGAATTTGTTGGATGATCACACAGTAGACAATATGTAGTAGACAATTACTACATATCCAGATGACAAATGGTGACAAGTGGTGTCCCCTCAGGGGTCTGTACTGGGACTGTTTTGATATCTCCATCAATTATCAATAATGGCATCAAGAGCACCCTCAGCAAGTTTGCAGATGACATGAAGCTGAGTGGTGGAGTTAATATGTCTGGGAAATCTCATGCCATCCAGAGAGCCCTGAGCCCTGGACAAGCTCAAGGGCCCATGGGAACCTCCTGAGGCTCAGCAAGGCCAAGTGCAGAGTCCTGAACCTGGGTCAGGGCAGCTCCCAGAGTCAATGCAGCCTGGGGAAGGAAAGGCTGGTTTGAGGGCAGCCTTGCTGAGCAGAACTTCTGGGTATTGGTGAATGAAAAGCTGAACGTGAGCTGGCATTGCGTGCCTATGACTCAGAAAGCCTATTCCTGGGCTGCACCAAAAGAAGCTTGACTAGCAGCTGGAGGAAACTGATTCTTCTCCTCTGCTTGGCTTTTGTGAGAGTGCACCTGGAGTACTGCAACCAGCTGTGGAGTCATCAGCACGGGAACAATATGGACCCATTGGAGTGGGTCCAGAGGAACGCCAGAAAAACAATGGATAGAGCATTTTTCTTATGAAGACAAGCTAAGAGATCTGAGAGTGCTGAGCCTAGAAAGAGAAGACTCTGGGAAGACCTCATTGTTCCCTTTCAAAACCTAAAGGAGGCTCATGAGAAATACAGGGACAAACTTTCTATCTGGGCCTGTTGCAATAGGACAAGGGGTAATTATTTTAAAAACCAAAAGAGGGTAAATTCAGACTAGATATAAATAAAGAATTCTTTAAAGTGAGGGTGATAAAACAGTGGGACACATTTGCCCAGAGAGCTGGTGCATGCCTCATCTCTGGAAAAATTCAATGTCAAGTTGAATGTGGCTCTGAGCAACATGATCTAGTTGATGATGTCCTTGCTTTTTGCAGGGGTCTGGAACTACATGACCTCTAAAGGTCTCTTGCAACCCAAACCATTCTATGATCTCCTGGCAGAGAAAGAAATAACTATCTGGTGATTTTAGATATAGACAGTTAACTCAAAGATTTTTGCAGACAAGTGATGTTTCCCTTGAAAGAGATTGATGCCAGCTGTTAGTGCCTAGAATAAAAGTCTAGTTCTTATACACACCATGAAACAAATAGGTCGAGTCTATCAACATCTGAGGTGCATGAGTGAATCAGCATAAGACCAGAACAAATTGCAGAAGTAGAAAGCACAACAGCAGATGAAAAAGTGGAGCAATAGGCTTTAGACAAAGTGAAGGCATGCAATATCCTAGGGCACCTTAGGCTGGTAGTTAAAGACAAGGTAAAAACAGACATTGATTTCACATCGTTACTTGTTCATCTTTGCAGGTGTGTATTTTTTTATATATATATATACACACATGCTATTGTAGACAGATATTTTGCTATGGAGACAACATAATCTGCTAAAAATATGAGCGATTAAGTGTAATTAATTCCAAATAACAGATAACAGCCCTTGAACACAGCAGACTTTCCCTGATGACCATTGCCTAATAGGAAATGTATCCACTAAGGAAGCAGACAAACTCCAAATTTAATGATGAACAATGACAAGGATTTTGGAAGTAGAGACCATTTCCTATTTTTCTGATTGCACAAACTAAAGGAAAAATATGACTTCCTGAAAAAAAAGGAAATTTTCTAACTGGAGATCAGCAAAAATCTCTGTAGAATTTACTCTTTTACTCAGGGCCAAGAGTACAGGATGAGAGTAGAATAGTATAAAAACAAAAAGAAAAATTAATACAAGTTAAATTTTTCATTTAGGAAACTGCTACTGGAATTCTTTTGCTCTGTGTATTAAGAAATTATGAAAATATTTAATATTCAATTACTACAGACTTGTATATTTTTTATTACAGAAGTTCTTCTTGCTGTTTGTCCTCTGCTGCTTCACCTTGGTTTTAACTTGAAAATATGCTCGTATTTTCTCTTATATAATTGTAATTGAGATAATAATAAAATGACACATAGAAGTACGTTTCCTCCCTGAAGGTTTCAATATGCACTGTGTGTCAAAAGAGAAAATATTCTAATGGATTGCCACAGAATTCAAAATGAAGGTACTTTCAAGTAATGGAGGACAGCTGAACACCAAAAATGGAATCTAAAAGGGGTTGAAATACAATGGGCTGAACACAGTCATCTACTGAAATGAAAGCCAGAAGGTGAAGTCACCAGTAAAGCACAGGCTGGAGAAAGAATAAATACCAACACCTTATTTTAAGTAACTTTCCACCCTAACTGTACTCTGTCTGATCAGGCTTAGAAATACCCTGAGCAAAACTGACATTGACAGAAAAATGAAGGAAGGGATAAAAATGGAAGAGAATTACACCACGAAAGAATTGTACAGTGTTTACAGTTTCAAGTCTGGTTGTAGATAGGTAGGATAGGCAAAGGTTTTCCAGGGAACAGTTCTGTGGTGTTTCCACATAAACAAAAGTATTTCAGGCACGAGTCAGTTCTCCTCCCAGCAAATCAGGAGTAACTCTATCAAAGACACAACTGTAAAAGTTGTTCAAGAGGGTCCATTGGGCACCAAGATGAATCCGTTGCTTTAATCAATAACAAGAGATTTTTAGTAGTAACATTAACTGGATGCAGACAGCTGCTTCAGGTCACAAGGAATATGCCATCCGTCTCCCAAGAGAACAACCTGAATAGTTGTGCAGCCAATCATGTACTCCCAGTCAGGGCTTTCAGGTTCAGATACACTACATGGCAATAATTTGACTGGCCAGAATTGGTGAACTAGAAAAATGTTCTTTTTTTCTCCTTTACCTGTAAACCCCACAGTCTCTCTCTTTTGACTAGGCTTCCACTTAGTCTATGCTTCAAACATTATGCCCAGATTTTCACAGTAAAAAGCAACAGTATATGGAATAGTTACCATCAGGTAACTGAGCAATATAGAACAGATAGGTTTACTGCTTCAGGGATTTTCAACAGCTGCACTAAAGGGCATTGTTATGAAATTAAACTGCCTAAAATGCAGTACCATTCCCTCACATGATGAAGCAGTGATGCAGGTCTTCACCCAACAGGGCAGAGAACACAACTGCTGGCTACATGGCACTGCTGCCCTGCTTCAGCTGCAGGACAGCCTACAGGCACACATGGCAGTGTAACTATCCAGCTTACCTTTCTGCCCTTTATCAGGGTATGAGTTGCTGAGCTTTACAAGCTCCTGGAGACTAGAGCTGAGTGAATGTTTTCTGGTGAACTGAGCATCCATAGACACTCACTTTTTAGCCCCTAATGTTTTCTCAGAAACATTTTAGGTTTGCTAAGCTTTTTCTGCAGTCAAAATAGGGACCCTTGGTAATCTGTTCTATGACTAAAGGTATTAAACGCCCCTGATAAATGTATAGATGTAAAAATGGATTAGGAGTCTTGGAGATGCCTGCTACATCTGGAGCAAGAGACAACAAAGATGGAAGCAATGGATTTATTAGCCTTGGAACAAAAACACACTGGCTCAGACCAAAGACCCACAGAGATGAGTATTTCCTCTCCAACAGCAGGCTGTAGCAGTAGTCAAAAAAGCAAGAGAACATGGCACGAGTGTTCTGGTATTTCCTGAATATCCTTCTTGTACTTTCCTATGAGTCAGGGAATTACTGAGCCAAAATTAGCTTACATTTAACAGCCAGTTACAATTTCTTGTGCCATTAAGTTTGTACAGCCCCATTTGAACACACATACACTATTAGCTTCTGGTAGCAAGGAGTTCCACACCTTAATTACACAAGACCATAAATCAGTAGCTTGTTTCACTGCTCTATAGAAGCCCTCACTACTTCCATCCAGCAGCCCCACGCCCTTGCAGTAGGAGAGAAGTTGGCCAGCCTCTATTAACCTTTTCCCAGTACCATTATTCTGTAGGTTTCTATCTCATTTCCCTCAGTTGTCTCCTTTTCAAGCCATGAGTTTTGGGTTATTTAGTTGTTCCTCGTAGGGAACATCCTTGATTACCCTAATGGTCTGTCTCTGTGCTGATCTCATTTCTGTACCATTCTTTCCTGAAATGTAGGAGGACCAGAGATCCACACATAATTTGAGCCACAAGTGCACCATACAATCCTACAATGAGAAAAAGACATTTTGCTCTCTGCTTTTCTCTGATAATTTCTAGTAGTGTGTTGTGTTTTGCACAGCTACCATGTGCTGTGCTGAGATTTTCATGGAACTGGGGCAGTAACACCAGCACCTTTTTTTCCCTGAGTGACAACAGTCAACCCAGGGAAAATCACTGAGTACATAAAACTGGTATTTTTTTCACACATGCAACAGGATACATTTATCTGTGCTCAACATCAACTGCCATTTTATTGCACATGAAGGTCCTGCCACTTTGTTACCAACGCTTCTCTTTATCCTCAGTAACACAGTTAAATTAAACAAATTAATTGTTTTCCTTGTCTCTCTTTTTTAATATATTTATAAATAGCACAGGTCTCAGTTGCAAGTTCCCTATACTGAGAAAGCTTACCATTTAATGTACTGCTTTTCCTCATTTTCCAAACATTTCTTCCTTATTGAAAGGATCCTCTTACTGCTATTCTGTCTACTAAATTTTATAAGGAGCCTCTGAGAGACAGTCACAGGTTCCAAGTAATAACAATCCATTTCAAATCCTAAAAACTCTGTGGCTCTTCTGTTATCCATACACTAGCTCAAACAAGATTCTCCCACTGCAGAACTTTGACAAAATGCACAATTTTAAACTGTAACTCCCTCAAGGGAAAACCTCTAGCCATGCTGTCTGAAGCATTAGGAGCCATTTGCAAGATTTTCACATCATTTATCCCTGAAGGCATTATTGCATTAGCTTCATATCTTAAGTTCATGCTATTAAAGGAAAAAAAAAAATTATCTTGATAACTGCACAAAAAAAGAATTAACTAATGAATCAACAGTTCACCTAATTTCTCAGTTGTTCCCAGTCTTGTTTCACCATAGTTTTTTTCCTCGTTTTTGTTGCCAGATAACCATCAGTTGAACTGGATTACCATTAATATCCAGCATGGAGAGCCACCTGTACAGCTGGGATTTAACCTTGCCTGAAACTGGCATATTTCTAACTGTGTCACACAGCACCTGGAAGTCCTAAGCACTGCAGTCAATGCAGTGAGCACTTTGTCTCAGACAACTCAGCTAAATTACTGTAACCTTTGCTGTTCCATTCACCTAATGTGAAGTGTAGGAAGTGCTGCAAATGCTGACATTTTCATACTCATTTTATTGAATGTAAAACATTTCAATTGGCCATACTAAACAACTATTATAGACAAAGACAAATGGAAATATAACTCCCCTCTCCTACATTGTGTTTTTAGATAAATCAGGTTTCTGAATCAATTTATGAGCTATTCTAATAGCCAGAGAAATTCTTAAGTGTTGATTTTCTTTTTTTCATCTTTTCTTTCCTTTTTTATGTGAGTGATTTCAATCTTAGCATTGCTGGATTGTATCAATATTCACCCACAGATGAGGGGAAAGCTTTCAAGTGGCTTGGATGCTCCAGTTTGTCTCTGACAGAGAAATTCTTGTAACATGAGTACCGACTGCATCAAGAGGCTTTCAAGAGACCAAAAAGGACATTACTGGTGGAGTACAGTGTGTTACTGTAGCCATTCAGTAAGCATTTGCATTCATTACATTGTGGGTACATACGTAATGGGAAAACACAAAAGCTGAGTGGGCTAAGGATTACATGTTTAGGGCTTGCCACAATAAAAGCAACAATAAAACATCAAATTCACATGTTTTTCAATTGGCTCCCATCTACGTGTGTATTAAATTTGTATGTGATCACCTGAGCAGTCTAAAGAGATAAAATCCACACTAGAACATTTACTACCAAATTTTGTTGTTTGGTTTTGGGGTTTTTTTTAAATGACATTGCCAAGTAAGTGTGTTTTCCCTAAGTATGCAAAGCCCAGTGTTGCACTGAAACTCATCTTTGCTTATGAGCAGAATGAGGAAGGTACAGTTTGCTGTAAAAAAATGTCTTTCACAGACAGTCCCAAGACAGACATTTATAATGACAGTTTTCTTCACAAAAATGAGATTATTTTGCCCTCATGGTAGCTGAAGGGCACATTGAAAGCCCTCAGTCTTAATTGGATTTTGAGTATTTGAAATTGACCCACATACAGCATTATCTATAGAAAGGCATCCTCACCACAGCTAACAGCAGCTCGGCACTATATGCACACAGACTGTCAGAATGAGCACTTGAGGCTTGTTAGCTCTGGCAGCTGTTCTCAGAATCCAGTGAATTGCTCTGAGCTGGCTTAAGGTGATCTATCACCGCAAGCAGCTGTAGAACTGGAGGCCTGTGCATTGTCGCTGCCACTGTGGGTGAATTCCTAGCAACAGAGGAACACCTATTATACTTAAAAATAAAAATTTAGAAAAACTGTAATGCAGCAAGGCTGAGGCGTGATGAAGAAGCACATGTGAAAGGGTGAAACTACTACATTTTCCAGTAGAAACACCGTGGTCCTTTTTACTGTTTGTCTCTCAGGCAGTGAACTAGAGGGAGCATTGGTAGGTCGGTGAGTTGAGGTGACGGCAGTTAATTAATTTTCAAAATAGGTCTCTCTCTAAAATAACTAAGCACCCTTGCATACCCTTTAATTGGTGCTGGAGCATAAAAATTCTTTGACTTTACCTTGTTGTTAGAACAGGAGTGTCTATACTTGCAAATTCTTTGCAGAGAAATTGAATATCAGATATGAGGGAGGAACAGAAGTCAGTTGCCTTAATGTGAAATTAAGCATCTTAAATAACTAGAAATATTTCCAGAAAAAGCAAGGAACTAGCTGGATTTTATAATAGCATTTGAGAACTCCAATATGGACACACCCTGGCACAACAGCTTAAACTAACACTCAGTTATACAGCATAAACAAAACCTTTCCAGCACACAACTGAAGAAACAGATTTTGTTTCCAAATGCTCATCACTGGAATGCTCAAAGAACACACTTTATAAAATAGCTGAAATGCATTTAGCCATCATCAACATTGAAGTCTATTTCCCTCATGACAAAAGAGCTGGTACCTCCAAGGTGGTGCAGATATTCTTGGTTCAAGCTGCCTTTATTGGCATTAGATAATTATACTGCCTCATTGGATAATTTGGTTATGAAAATATTTTTCTCACAAAAAACTATGTAGCTTCCTCAAGGAAGATTCACAAGCCTATCTCTACTTTCTTGCAGGAAAATAGAAAGCAATACTGCAATTCACATACAACTTTATATATAAATTACTTCATTTAAAGTAAACTTCACAATTCCTCAGCAAATATTTACACACATAAGCAAATACAGCCTGCAACAATAATCATTGTATGGATAAAGTGAAAATCAAAGACAAGACCTCAAAAAATTAATTCAAGTTTACAGTTCGTAGTTGTAAGCCTGAAAGGTAATAACTACCTTCAAGATTCATGCCTCTTGTGGCAACCACAATTATTCACAGTACAAAGTAGAAAAGTAAATAGACTTTTCCAAAGAGAATTAAATGAAAAAGGAAGGAATACATTTCTATTGTTTATTTAGTGGCAGCACCAAAAAGAAAGCTAAAGTCTAAATAATAAGAATATAGGAGGAGAAAAAAAACCAGCAACAACCCCAAATCAAAAGCAAGTGACAAAACCTCTAGAGAAATACAGACTGAAAGAGCAAATGATTCCAAAAAAAGACTAAACATCCAATGGGTGCTTTTTAAATTAGCACTCCTGTCCAACAGACAAGCAGAAAAATTCTCAACAAATAACAAGCTCAAATGAAAATTAACAATCAGAATATGCTTGCATTGTCGTTAACTGATCAAGCCTAAATGATGGACTAGATTTGCCAACACAGATCTTCTGACAGACAAATGTGAAAATTTCAGTGTCAGAAATTATAAAACTGAGTAAATACAAAAACTAAAAATTTGATAAGAGAGCATTTGCTAAACAAGGGGCAAATAAACCTATAGTCATCTCATGCTTTTAAGAATATGAAAAATACAAAAGACACCAATGGAACTGAAGAAAGTCTCAGAGCATGCATTTCAGATGATGGCAGCATTGTCAGCCTCGACATCTAACAAAACCCTGTATTATTCTCCACACCAGGGAGCAGGAGAAATAAAAATCAAGAGCAATTTCCTTCTACAACCTGTTTAGAAGCAAGTATGTTTCCAGGCCAGAAAGCACCAAGAAGATTTTAAGCCAAGTGTCAAGTGACTGTTCTCATTTTATACCGCTAATGTAAAGTGACAAGCCCCATTCATGAAAAATATTAGAGATTTTCAAAAAGCTTGTGATAGCAATTGTGCTGTCAAACAGTCCAGTTGTTTGGAATCATAACTGGAACAAGACCAAAATGTATAATATCCCTGTTACTGTTAATACTGGTCATCATTGGGGTGCAACAAAATTAGCCCAGTGAGCAACTGAGAAGTTTCACAGACAAAATGCACATTTGGGTGACTTTCACTTCATTTCCCAAGTGGAATAAACAGATCAGTTATTAGCAGATATAGCAATACATGTTGGTCACTTTATTGAGAGTGAAGCCAAAACCCATGCCTATTTATTTCAAACCAGCTTCACAGCAGATGAAGGAATATCACTACATTTGTATCATCTTATCTTTAAGGAAGCAGACCATATGATGATGAATAAACCCTCCTGCAATTCAAGCAATGCAAACCAAGGTCAGAAAGAGGCTTTGATGAACTTCTAAAAATGTAGGGAGGGGAATAAAAGTAGGAGCATGAATCGAAATTGATATTAAATAAAAAATTTTTAATCATGTTATTAGATCTGTTCTCCCTGCAAATGCAAAGTTACAGAACTCGACAACCGCATTTGATAAAAGATGAACTTAACAACCTCATGGGAGAAGTCCAGAATCCCTTGGATAGAAAAGGTGTCAGGTATCATAGGCTGAGCATATGAACGTAAAATATTCCAGCCTAACAAGGAGAAAGTGACAGATGACTTTTGTACATGCTTTAAGAACGTCAAGCAACAGCCTGAGGTATGAATGCAAGTGCAAAGGAGAGCTAGAACAGTAACAGAATGAAAGGTGCCTCTTCTGTTAATTGACAAGGAGAAAACTAAGGAACTGTGACTGGAGAAACTGTTTGGTCTCCTGACTGGCCCACAGGTGCAAAAGCAGAAACAACTTGCATCCAAATCTTCAAAAAATCTCACATGAGGACATTGACCTGCAGGCATCGGACAGCTCGGAGTTACAATAAAAATAATAGTTTACCTTACCACTGAACCTCAATCTACCTACCCACTGTAGTGGATCTAGGCTTCCCTTTAGTGCTTCGCATTACTGGACATCAGATAGAGCAGTCAAGCAGAACAAAGATTCTTCAGTAATGTTTGCCCCTGAGTGCCAAAAAGAACTGCCAAAAAGTATTAAGGTGCTGTCACAAAAGGAGCCATCTACTGTTTCTCTGTCATAGTCAGAAGGCTGCTCCAGTCAAGTCTGGCACAGCATCACAGTTTTGCTTAGGTGAGAGAAACAGAGTACATTTTGGGATGATGCACTGGCACCAGGCAACACAATGGAATTTTCAACAAAAAAATTAAAGAGCAGGGACTACAGACCCAAGAGAGTTTGCAGTTAAGGACAGCAACCATTAATTGCCAATTTAATATGCAACACATTATAACAGAAACTTAAATCAGCCTCAATTGTATCCATTCCCTCGTACAAATTATGGAGCCAAACTACTCTCAGACAACCAAAGCAGGTAATAGAACAGATCAGCTTTATAGACAGATTCAGCATTTTAAAGTATTGGACTACTAAAGCACAATTTTGCATAAGTACGATTATATTATCTACTAAATTCCCAAGCCACCAATTAACTGCAGGAGCACTTATCCTCTTATTTCATAAGGCATGATAGATTTTGTGCAAAGAGTGCACCTTTAGAGAGGGCAAAAAGACTTCCTGTGAGGTTGTGTTCTGTCAAAGTACTGTAAGGAGCTAATCTATTTTGGAACTCAGGTTGTTACTGCATTTCTTGTACACAGCCCCAGTCTGTTTTGGAGAGGAGCTTTGCCTTCATTCCAAGGAACAAATACAGTTAAGGATCTGGGCAGCACAAGCTACTCCACAATATTTTGCCAGTACTCCCCATGGATCCATCCTGGTGGATAGAGAACACATGGAAGGCAAGAGTCCATATCAGAAGTGTCTGGGACCTGACTGCAGAGAGCTGCCAGCAGGACTGCAGGCAGACACCACATACTGCATGGAGAGGAAGTTTGTCACATCCTATGAAAGGCAAGATAGGTTGAAACATTTCCTAGGTATTTGAGCTTTGTTTTCCCAAAGGAACTGCTGTATGCAGAATCTATTATAAACAGAGTGCTAAGGCTTTTCCATAACTCAGAAGAAAGAAAAACATGTAAACACTACGAGAAGTCAAGACACAAATACAGGCCAATGCAAATATCATGTTTTCCATTGTCTACTTTTCCTATCAGCAACAGGAATGATTTTCATTATGTATCATCATAAACTATATTAATATAATTATATTAATAATTAATATAATTATATTAATAGTTATATTAATAATTAATATAATTAATAATATTAATTATATTAATATAATTATATTAATATTAACAAATGAATATTTCATTAATCATTACTGATACTTTAAAAGAAGTTTTTGAATTTCTTGTGCTGTTAATCTGAATAGAGCTACGCAAGAAGAAACTCTTCTGCTCCAAAAAACAAACTTAAGGATCTCTTTTTCTCTTCATCCAGACAAACCCCAATCTATCTGAAAATTCGTATGAAAATCTAGACAAGCATTCTCCCACAATTCAACCAGTCACAGCCTCACTGGGAATCCAAGATGCCATACTTCAAACCCCAGCACAGGCTAAGTCCTACCTCACTCCTCTCCTACAGACCAGGTGTGTGCACTAAATACCAGCTCCTCTGCTATTCTCAAGTGAGCTGCTCTCAATTATTCTACTGGAGTAACCTCATCTTGTATAACTAATTACACATTCACAGGGCTAACCAGGCTGTTTTTCCAAGCCCACTGGTTATGGGACTTATCTCAAGTTGTGAAAGATCCAGATTCAATTAGTATTTTAATTACTTACATAAAGCAGAAGTCTTTTCACAAGAGAGACGGAAATTGTAACATCCCAAAAATTGCCTCAAGGTTAAGACATTCATATAGGACAAGTGACAATTTCAAGTTCCCAGCCTGAACTACATACACAGGACTTAAGTACGTGACATTGTGTGTGTGCTCTGCCAGGGTCGGTGCTCCCATCTGGATGCCAGAAACTTTCATAGTTGAGAATTGATAAATTTTGATGTTGAGAAACAATCCTAGATGTAAATAAAACTATAAAAATATACATATGTATATACATGTATATGTGTATGGACAGTAGCATTCCCTAGATTCTTTTTTACTGTGGAAAGAAGACGAATAGCCATCTAAATGGAAACAATAGAAACAACAAATACCCCATTTAAGTGCCTGATAATTAGATCAGGCACAAAAGTCTCATCTACAGTGGACATTTTGCAGTTTGAATTACATAGGCCATGAAGACCATTCTTTTCATAAGGTAATGGAAGAGGCATCTGAAACTCCTATTCCATTAGTTCCTTGGTTTCTCAATAAATACTTGGTGGGAGGTAATGTAAATCAATTTACCCAAAACATATGCATATATATGAAGTATGTGCATAAGTATTAAGTTAATATATGCACATTATATATGGCATTCTCAGCCTGTGAAAGTGTGTTACACTTCATGGTTACTCACAGCTTATACAGCACATATAGTACATGCATATAGTTCAAGGTGCCCTACTCTTTCCATCTATGACCACCTTAATAGGTGAAATAACTTTAACTGAGCAACCTTTTAGCCTGGGAATTTTTAGAATGTCAATCTGATACAATTTGCTGTTGAAATTTTGGAATTTTCCCATAAAAAAATAAGAATCAAACATTTTGTTTCAAGAAGTTCGTACTTCAAAATATTGATATATTCATATAAACTTCATATTTCATTGTTAATGTCTTATGTGAACATTTCTGATGGCTTGAGTGTTCTGAGGATGAAAGCAGTTATTAAAGCCTTGGCACTTCCCTAGAGGATGGGAGCTGTATTTGGCAACTCCAGTGATTTCTCAAAGGGGAATTACTTTCGACATCTTGTGTTGATTTAATTAGTTCTGTGGAGCACAACATTTTGAGTCCAAACCTTCTTTTAAAAAATTGCCACTCCATGGCATTTATAGCTGCCTCTGTTCCTAAGGAATCTATAAATGGAAGTGGCATTGGTACTCATGACTCACATACGTTGGCAGCGCTGTGTGGGCAATTCAGCACAGTGTGTTCCCATCCTCATCTGATCTACCTGGTTGGAACCTGGTTTCACTTCAACTCATCTCCTGCTCTATAAAACTAATATTTGCATCCGGCCTCACAACAAAGACATGAAAGTAAAAAGGATTCACATAACATGGATTTGATATATATATTATATATGTGTATATATATTATTCTTATATATAATATTAATATTTTATATTAAACATTATAAAATATTTTATATTTATATTTTATGTGTACTCTATACACATAAGGAATGTTTCCATTACTCCTAGTCCATGAAGTTTTGAGTTATCTGATGCTGTCTTGACTGGGCTGGATTGATAGCCATAATACAAATTCAGAAACTTGTCTTATCCTTTCAACAGCTCAAAGCTTTACATTCCTCTAATAGCATTTTTCAAATACCATTTTATTAAATAAAAAATTATTTAATGTAGAATTTGATGTCTTCCTTTTTCATTTCATTTCTGATTTTCCACTTGACCCTCTTTTTTCTAATAACATAGCAAACAAGTAGCTTCATCAATATTTTTGCTATTCTGCATACCTGCCCCTTATTCATGGCAGGTAATCCTAGACAAGTGAGACTCATTTAAAGTTCCTCAGAAGGGAAGACAGCTGTTTTGAATTGCTTTTATCTGGTGTGCATTTTTAATTATTTGCCTGAGTAGTTCCTCATTCTGCAGCTGAAGCTACAGATGTCTGTATTTAACCCAGAGTAAGAAATAAAGAAAGAACCATCATTATTTGGGTTCCTGAAATATTGAACTGTGGTAAACAGTTCTCAGACTTTTATCAGGTCCCTCATTTCTGTCAAGTCTTCTCAGAATCACAGAGTAATTCCCATTCCTGCCTCAGTTTCTCTGCGGCTACAGATTTGCTGTCATTTGCAAACAAATTAGTTCTGCTCAGCTCCTCAGTGCTCCCTCCTATATGCCTGTGAAGGACCACAAGGAAAACAGTTGTACTGGAACATCAGCAGCACCTTTGCAAAAGACTCTGTGGGGGAAGGAGCTGTGAAGACCTCTGCAGGGAAAACCCTCAAATACAGCCTGCCAAATAAAACATCTCCTCCCTGGCACACCAACGCGGACAAGTGGGCGAGGAGATATATGAGACTGACTTTTGAACAAAATGAGCAGACACCACCCACTTTGAAGAGCCAGGATTGGGGTGAGTGATGAACAGGGACTCCACACTGTGGCCATTTTGGGGTTTTTCAGCCAAAGAATTATGATATGCTCAAGAAAAAAAAAAAATCTAATCAAAACTTGCTAAATGAAAAATAAACTGGAAAGACTAAACAAAAATATGATAAATAAATCAGCATTTTTCTACAGTATAGGAAAAGCCTAACAAGAATAATGGAAAGAACACAAACCCATATTGTGCTATTGAAGGCTGCTGAGTTGTGATACCAAGGGACAAAAGTATCTTCCTTGCAGAAGGGGTTTTCTCTAAGCAGTTCCAGGCCTGGAGCCTCTTTTACCAACATTTTTGTACTGTCCCTTTTCTAAGTAAGGGAGATCCAGGTGTTCATAGGAGTTACTTTGATGGTAACTAAAAAAGCAGGTGTGGGATGTTCCCCACTTTCATACTATTGCATTCTGGATTTTTCTTTTTTCCTCTCCATTACAATACCAGCCAACAAATGAAGTGGATTTAAAAATAATCAGCCTTCCAAGTTTATCCACATACCTGCAAACAAGACAGTGAAATTCAACAAGGAATACAGATAATTACAAAGAAAGGAAGTAAACAAAATGAAACTAAAGAAATGATAACGCGTAAAAAAAAAATCACCTCTCACCAATCAGAGGAAGTTGAAAAGAAGAGGGGTTGTGGCTAAATTGAGACTATAGAGCTCTCTGGCATATAGGTCTCTCAAAAAACAAGAGACAGCCTATTGAACGATGCTCCAACTGTTCCAGGAAAGCAAGTTGATACTCATTTCCAACGCTGAAGACCCAGACCCATCTTCAAGAGAGCAAACTGAACCAGTGAAAGTGAAGTTCACTGTGAGTAAAAGCACCAAATCTAGTAGGCTGCTTGCTCTGTCCACTTGCACAGAGTCATGATGTGTGCAAGGCGCCAGCTTTGGTTGTCAAGCTAAGTTGTTGAGACACAAACTGGCTGGAGACAGGCTAAATGGTATATTCAGAGCACACTGGGTGTCAAGGACTGCCAAAGGTATTTGATCCTGCTCTTAGTAATTCCCCAGCCTTTGCAGCAACCCTGTATTCTCTCATACTAACAGTTGCTAAATTATGGTCTCCCTTGTTCCTTCCTTCATTCATCAAATCCACAGATGGACTGCATGAAGAAACAACCAAGAAGTATTTGTGCCAAAAAGGAAGAATGGCCATTAACTAGTACCTCTTTTAAACAGAGGGAAAACAGGTTATTGGCAGGAAAATGAGTGTCAGGGTGTTTCAAACACCCTTGCCCTTTCATTATAGATTTGCAGATGTGGTCTGCTCTATGCTGACCAACTGAAAACATCACCTTTGCTCTGATACACACACCAGCTTCCAAAGACTGCTTATCTCACATATTTTGTTCCACTAAAGCCTTTCAGTAAGAGGCTGAATTGGAGCAGATGGGGTGAGGGGAAGAGGAAAGGAAGGCAAGAAATCTTTAAGCCCCAGACTAAACTGTGATAAAGATTTCCATCCACAGTACAACAATATTTGCCTCAAGAAAGCAGTTTATTCAGCTGCTCAGGAAACAGGATCAGCTACTTTGTGATAATGCATTTTCTTAATGACATTGGTGAGTCAGAAATGGCACGTGCCATGGAGACACCAAATGTTCGAAGAGATTCTTTTAAGGGGTGTGCTCTAAGTTTCAACATTTCTCCACTACTGACAATCAAAAGTAAACATTTAGGAGGAGGTCTCCTCCAGTTCTACAGATAAGTCTGAGTAAACCTAGGATGTTTCTATGGGCAGGACTCTAGACTTTTCCTTAGAAAGCCCAAATTCAACTTGCTGCTCTGCCACAGACTCCCCTGTAGACCACATCAGTTACTTGTATATGCTTATGTGGGCCAATTCCAACATCCTTCTTCCCACAGATCTTCATGAAACAAAACACTGCAAGTCTTTGTAAATTAAAAGAAAATGAACTTCGGTCCTAATGGTTCACCCAAAGAGGGCTCAACTGTGGCACCACTGTCAACAGCCCCTGTTCTTGGGGGAAGAACTGAAGCATTTAGTCTTAAGTTCTGTTATTACAAACACCTTTGAGAGAAACACCTCCATCAACATCTAAAAGTATTCTGGGACATGTGACAACACTAAGATATCTTTTTAAGTACCAGCCCTCTTGCATTTCTTGTGAACAGATTTGTCAGAGTTCAAGCAATGGGATCACAGACCAAACGGTAACTGCTTAGACCCTTCACCGTGTTCATCTCACCACCTTAAAAAACTAGAAATATTAAAGGTTTTGATGTAGTTGCTAGGACTAGTTCAGCTCTTGTGCATATTACATGTTTAACTCAGCCAAATGAACCAATACATTTTTGGTACCCCTTGAAAAGGCATAAAAAGCAGCACAGCAACAAGTCTGCTGTGATTCAAGGCAAAATACAACAGGTAATGCAAACAGCATAGCATAACCATGTTATCTCCATGCTAAAAGTTTAATACAACACAGCTTACAACACTGGTGTACTCACTAGAATCCTGTTGTAAAAATATGCTACTAAATAGGACCTCAAAGTGTCTCCAGTATGTACTAAATAAGCTGACATATGATTCATGAGTCACCTCTGCCATATCCCCACAAATATTTGAGGCTTTGGGTTTTTTTTTTCTTAAATATAATTCTTACATTACTCCAGCTTTTACTTAGACAAAATATAAAAATATAACATAAAAACAAAATAGGGAAGGAAATGCTGAATGAAAAACTATGTATGTTAAAAGCATCAACAAGCAGGTCTGCTGCTGTAATAAGGTAGGGCTACAGCATTTTCTAGAATTGGGAATGATGTTTCTTCTACATCAGCTTATTTCAGCCCATTTTAACTAGCAAACACTGCCACGTGAAGATTCTCTCCAAAGAACCATTTTCCTGCCACAGGACTTCCATACGTAAGTTTTAATTGAAACAATTCAGCTCATTTATTATTTTTTCCAGAATATTTTCATTTT
Organism: Irena cyanogastra; assembly: GCA_013397155.1. Classification (NCBI taxonomy): domain Eukaryota; kingdom Metazoa; phylum Chordata; class Aves; order Passeriformes; family Irenidae; genus Irena; species Irena cyanogastra. The sequence goes on along the minus strand of VWZV01001841.1, from coordinate 85,336 downwards.
CATATCTATGAAAGTCCTTTCTTCAAGCGGCAAAACAGCCCCATTTATCTTGTAACTGTGTTTTTGCTAAAGCATTCCAGATTCTAACTTCATAAAATATAAATACACCTGAAAGAAATGAATATGGTCTTCAGAGGAGATAAGAGCAACATGTAGTATGTTCAGCCCCTCAAATGTGTTGGAAGAGGATGAAAAAAACAACATACACCAATTAACTGAACACTCAATTCCATTCAATCAATGACACTTCCAAAAGAAGTGTTTAGTGACTGCGTAATTAAAAGCAGTATCAGACCACATAGTCACAAGTATTCAAAAAATCACAAGTTTGTCTTTTTAACCCTAACCTTTTGAAAGATTTGGCTTAGAACAATAAAATTACTTCCTTCTGGTTCCTTTTTGTAATTCAAATGGAATTTGACAACATTTTAAATTGTCTTTTTTTATCTCTGAGTTCATTCAAAGTTAATCCCACTGCAGCTTGAAAGCAGGGGCAGAATATCTCCAGGTTTTCTGGCACCATTTAAATTGGGGACAATTTTACCAACTACTATTTTTAAAGGTTAATTCTTCCAGAACAGGTGAAAGGCTGTGACTCCTACTTACCTGGACTATGGGAGGAGCCAGGTTCTTACTTGATGCCTGCTTTGCATCAAGTGCTCCTCCAGCCAAGTACTTCTGATAAACAGTTCTGTATGTCTGTGCTTCCTTCCACTGTAGGTCAAAACGAGCTGTTAAAACCTATCCACACCTGCATGAGTAGAACACTTGTTTCCTGGTGACACCTGCCTGTGTTCCCAGAGAACTGCCAGGTGCCCTCATGGAGAGGTGGCTATGGCATGCATAAGCTCTCTTTACACATCTGCTCAGGGCAAACCTACTCAAGATTTCATTCTCACTAAGTCACCTACAGCCATGGTTTAACTCTTTATCATTTAATTAAATCACCAATAATTGGATTTTGTAGACAAAGCTGAACAAAAATTACTAGGAAAGGCCAGAGTTAAAAGACATTGAAGACATATTTCAAAAAATGCAAGCCTGGCAATTCAAGTCTACCAACTCTTTCCTACCACGTCAGAGTTCCGTGAAGAAATATGTTACAAATGGCTTTTGGCTGCCTGCCGAAGCCTCAGTCATGCTGACATATGTACAGTGAGACAACTGCTGACTCAGAGACAACACAACATATCCCTGATCTTCCAAGTCACTCTTAAATATCATTGGCCAGGTGGTTCGTTTTACAGACTAAAAGTAGAAGGAAGACAAAAGCAAATATTGGGTAAGCAAGTTCAGGCCAACAGAAATCCTTCAAGAGAAGGGCTCACAGCAAAGCTCTCAGTGGAATGAAACTTCTCATGTCTTTTTTGTTCCTGGTACTCTTTCAACAAACAGAGGGATTTACTGAGCATCCCCAAAAAACTGATGTCCCCCAGATGCGCTGCCCCACTCAGGTGGGGTACACAAGTTGTGCCTGTCTCTATGGTTGGGCATCTCAAGCAATATTGAGACATTACAGGAGCTTCCCTCACCTCAGCTGCCCTACACTTTACAGGAATCAGCATCGAGATTGTGGAAACACAATTAACTGGTTCATCTCTCACCAGTTTACACACTTAAAAGGTACAAAATATACAAATTACAACACTGCAAAACTACTTCATAGAATGATTTTTGATGCATGTATTGTACTGAGTCTCCTTTTAATTCATATCTGGATTAGCAGCTACTACTTTCAGATAATGCTTGAACTTCCCAGATCTTAAAATCCAGAAAAAAAAAATCCATCTTTGTTTTGACCAGATACATTGATCACACCCAAAGGTTTTGACAGGACTTTCATCATTATGAAGAAAGAATGCGGCACAGCTTAATTATGGCTTTTGAAATGTTTCACCTTCCAAGAAATCACATAAAGCCTTCCTATCATTAGGACAAATACCACTACACAAAGGACTAGAATAAAAAGCAGAAGACAAAACAAGACCGGTACACTTAAAATCCAGATTAGATTACAACTCAAATCAATTTTAAAAGAAAATATAAATACACAGAACATATGAGTTCTGTGGGAACTTGTTTTACATTGAGCTAGAAAGTTTAAAACAAATTAAAATTTAGGAACCAATTTAATTCTGAGTTTAAGTCTACCAATTTCAATGGAGTTGCACCAGGGTAAGATTTGTCTCAGAACATTAACTGAAGCATGGAAAAGTTGAGCTCACTTAGAAATTTAAAATGCATGCAAATGTAATTCAAATTGAATAAATTTTAAAGTCTGACTTTGTGAGACTTTCTGGAGAGTAGGGAAAACACTATGGATTTCTTACTGCTGCCTGTGAAATGATTTTATTCTACATGAAATTTCATTTGTATAAACACTATTTTTTGTTTCTCCTTATGGAAGCAGAATCAGAATCAGGTTGCAAGTTTCTTGCCATCTGGTCTGAGACCTCCCAATCAGTTGCTTATTGCTCCTTGAAAAAATTGAAATGAGTGCAGTAAAAGGCCACTGGCATGCTAAATTGTGAACTGAAACAGACTGCAGTGACAAAATTGAACTGAAACAAATGACAGCTAATGAGGCATTGTTATTCACATCTTATGTGGCTTTGCTTCATCAAATACTTGTATACTCAGGACAGATGTTTATTTAGGACTTTGGAAAAACTTCATTTCATTCAGTTGTCCAAGATAAGAAATAGTTAAGTATCTTTTCCCCATTGTAAGATGTATTTCAGCTTATAAAATCACATGAACTAAAACACAGTCATAATGTTGTAAAGCTCCTCACTTAAATCCACAAGATACATTTATTTCTGTACTATTCAATTATTCACTTACAGTACAGTATATTGGTAAATGCCCATTGTTAGTAAAACAATTTTTTAATTAAAAATCCCAATACTTTCCTACTGATATCTTTCCAGTGACAAGTGCATATACTAAGGTAAACTACATCTAAATTCCTCCAATATAAAGCAGGAGCTGTAAGATTAACAAATCTAAAAAGCTATTGTTCTTCTCTTCTTTACAGGGAGAAAAAAATCCCTTTGTATCTCAAACATTTTTTTTCCCTGAAAAGTACTTCAGTTAACTACCTAGCTCTCACTCATGGCAAGAACAACTGATTTGTATACTCCTCAACACCAATTTTTCTGCTCACTGTAGCTACCTTCATTTTCTCTTCTGCATGCCAAAACATGATTGAAATATATTTGCTCAGTCTTTACAGGTAAGGGCTTTTTTATCAGCCATAGAAGAGCACACAGATGGAAAAGAACTTGAATTCTCACAAATGGAAACACTATTTCATGAACACTCCTTTTTAGTGAAAATGGAGTTCCCTTACTTATCCTGGTAAATAGGAACTAGTTCATTAGGCAGAGCTGCTGCCCCAGCCAAACAGGTTCATTCAATGACCTCTAGTTGAAGCTACAATTTTACTAGACTGATCATGTAAAGTGAAAGATGCAACACCAATCCCTCCATCCCAACAGAATTACAGTTAAGGATTTATACCTCGTTTTCCATTCATACTCCCCAGAATGTGTGCACCAGGCTAAAAGGCAAGACAGCAGCTATTCATACAGATTGCTTGTCCTTGTCACCATCCACACCCAGCTGGTGGCAGCATCTAGCCCTGGCACTCTGCAATTATTACATAATTCATCTTGTAAAAGCACCTCGACACCAAGAGGAACAGATGTGTCAAAGACACAAATAGAATCATACTGAAGGAAATAAGTTACCCTCCTGAAGGAAATAAAAACCTCATAGCTTGGAGAAAATAAGATATTTCCCAAATCTTGTCATCTCTTTCTGCTGTCAGATTCATGCTGTATCATAAACAGTACAGGTACACTGTCAGGATTTAAAAGAAAATGATGAATATAAGCAGCCACATATTTAAACTGCAATTTGTTTCCTGGAGTGACTGTCTTCCCTGTTGCTTGCTTTGAAAGGAAACAAATAGCATGGAATGTAGGACTTCGGAGGTAACTGCATAAGTTTACAGGCATCACTTACAAGAATGTTGTCAATGCTTACTTTTGAATTTTATTAACTTAATTTCATTTGCATTTTCCTTTCTTACCCTTCCAAGGAAAAGCTGAGGTTCACTTCCTTCCTTTACCATTGTGCTAGAAAGGAGCCTAATAGGTGCTTTACACTAAGTCACACAGACATTATTTCAATTATTAGTTACTAAAGTGGTTAATTGAAAGGGTTTTAACTAAGGACTAAAAATGCTTGAACAAATAAAGATTTCACAATTAGGAGTAAAATCACTGCCTACGATCCTTAAACACATTTATACAGATAAACCATTCAAAAACTCCTGGGTAACAAGAGCAAGGAAAGTGCTAAGATGAGGTATTATAAAAAGGTAATACAAATGTACTGCAAGAATCCACTTTCCCCGGATAAATCCAAATGCAAAAGTCAAGCTTTGCTCTTCTGAACTTCTAAGTGATCAGAGAGAAAGGAAGGGGCAAGGGGCAGAGGAGCTGTAGACCCGCTTCACTCCTTGCACCCAAGTCTCTCTGTGGCTTGTTCCAGTAATTGCCACACCACACTTGGTACCAGCTTGCAAGGAGCTGCCTCAGGGTGACCCTTCCCTGAGACACGAGAGCCAATTCCCAGCACAGAGGATAATTCTGGCACAAGCAAAGGCCAAAAGTGACAGCAAGGATAAAGAGGGAATGCGCAGACACCCGAACCACTCCTGGCCATCAGCTCCACAGCACAAGCCACTAGCAATGGCACACAGCTCACACAGAGAGGCTGGCTACAGGCAGGCAAGGCTGGCTACAAAGCCTTTCAAATCTTAAACAAAACAACCTCTTACAACGGCTTTCTTGGAAGGAGAATACAATATAGAGCATAACTTACTCCGTGAAGTACAACAACTCAGTTGCTTGGGCACTCAGCCTTTGCTTTTGGACAAAACCAATAAAGGAACTTCTACTCTGCCACAGTAGTGTAACCCTGGAATAAATCAACAGCTTTCCACAGAGTTAAGATTTACAGTAGTGTGAATGAAAGCAAAATTCAACATTTTGTTAAGACGAAGATTATGATCTTTCAACCAACATGGATCTCTGTCCTAGTGACAAGTCACAAATTTCTGAATTTTTTTCCACATGTTTAAAACAAGTATCTGCAAATCTTTTTGTGCTGCTTAGGCAAAAGAATGGCAAAAGTAGCAGTGACAGGAATTTTATATGTTGACAGGCTCCAAATTCTTGCAAATCCTCACTCTTTGTTCTGGAACACTAGATTTATTTCAGATACTCTTAAGGAAAGAATGAAGAAAAAAAGGCTACACAATATCACTCAACTGCCCCCAGTATGTCTGGAAAGGGCCCAGCTCTGCTCAGCATGAGAAATGCCAAAACCAGACAAAACTCTGAAAGATTTCTTAAACTTCCCAACACTAGAGGAAGGCAGAACCCTGATCATCTTCTCTAAATTTTATATAAATAGAACAACTCTTCCCTCTCTCTAGTTCTGGCAGAATGTATTATATTTGTTCTCCCTACCATGGCAGGAAGAACAGCATCAAGCCCAGACTTTGAGAAGCCTGGATTCCACTCCCTCTCAGACACTAGCTCCTTGTGTAACACTGAGAAAACACCATTTTCCTGTGAATTTCTGGTCTGTAAAAATATGGTAATGTTGAGATAAGAATGGGATATCTGCCTAAATAACAGGGGATTGAAGCATCTAAAATAATACAAATGTTCCTAGCCTAATTCCAAAAATTACCACAGTTATTTTATGAAGCAATTTTTTTGTACTTCCTAAATATAAAATGTTTTTGGAAATGTTCAGAGAGAAAGAGGAAATATAATTAAACAAGACAGAAAAAAAGGTGAATATTAGCTGAAGCTCTTCCCCTAAAGCCTTCATGATTTTATTCCTTTGATAAATATAATAACAAACATATAATATGGAAAGCTACAAACTACAGAGTGAATGAAGCATCTTTTTTCCCACCTCAAGATCATATCTAGAAGTACCTTCCTCAAAACCACAAAAATCTATCTCTTGGCAAGCAGAGGTCTGAAACTTTTGCCAGTGAGCTGCTTATCACAAGGACTGTGAAAGAGGCAGCATCAAAAATCAAGCTTATTATTGTCTTAGCTTGTGTCAGTTACAGCTTGCTCTATAAATTACCAAATTAAAAATACATTATTAGAGAATTGTAAACAATTTCTAAGGGATCAAGAGTTACAGGGAGCATTGCTCTACACAACTCTAATTCAGTGCTATTACTCATGCAACACCAAGTACTAAATACTCTGTACAGTTCTTATTTTGGCACTGGTTTTCAACAGCATATTTCATCCAAAGTCTCCTGCATAATGAGTGGGATCAACAAAGAGCAGCTGTTGTATAAATTATCCAAAAGAAAGAAATTACTAACTGCTGAAACTTCTGCCAGCTCAGCAGCAACAGGTAGCACAAGCTCTCTTCATTTAAGTTTTGCTGAAGCAGGACAAGCAGGGAAGTGTCCCCAGCACAGACACCTGTGCCTGGAGGAAGAGGTCAGGTGGCACCAATTCTGAGCTGGAGGGAGCACTCAGGGTGACATGGCTGTGCTGGGGGAGCAGTGCTGCAGTGAGCATTTCTGCATGTGATTCACTCTCTCTTTCGTACACTTTTGTTTTGATGTTACTGTTTGGGTTTTTTTGTCTCTTTGCTGTTTCCAGGAAATTGTTCTCATCCCAAATCCACAATAATCTCCTTTTTGTGCCTCCAATTTCCCTCTCCATGCCCCCCCAGTGAGAAGGGAAAGCAAGCAAGTAGCAGCATGGTTTGGAGAGTCTTAGTGGGAGCACTGTATTGGGGAGTACCATTCATAAACCACACCACCACAGTACAAACAACACTTTGCTAGTTTAATTTATTTAATATGAATGATTTCAACGTGGTTCTTTCTTTCCTGAAGCCCAGGAAACACCCACTGCCAGTGGTCTTGCAGAGGCAGAGAGCAAGAAGGTTGTAATCTTGTTAATATAGCATGCAAGCACAAAAAGTTACCCTTTAGAGAAATACTATCCTTTTATTGATCATAAACACTCCCATCCTAGGCCAAATTCTGTATATCAAGCACTTCAAATCATTAATGCTGTGGCAGTTACTCTTCAATCTGTATTTCAGTGTTTATAACACACAGATTAGAAAAATGAAAGCCTTTAAAACTGTAGTGACAGAAAATCCCACCCAGTAGCTGTATCTGCCCACATACCCTTCTATGAACTTACACACATGGATCACTTCCACATATTTTCCACTTACATGGCCATGGAAACTCTACAACTTTCACCCAAAGACTGGGGTCAAATGCAGTTGTGGTTTATTTATAAGAGAAAAACTTTATTGAAGGATGTTATTCTAGCAGCATTAGGACTTACTGTCACTGTTGAAACCAACAATTCAGATATTTTATACAAAGAACTCTACACACATGAAGAACAGGGTAGGATATGAACTGCAGTCAGTCTTTTGTGAAATACAGTCAGGCACACCACGGTGTGTAGAAGCCTTTACAAAAATACATACACTTCTCACCAACATCCATCAGAGGCAACTCAACAGTCTTTAGACAGAAATTATATATTATTAGGCATATAAAGCTTTCCCCTAAATTTTTTCAGACAACTGAAAGATGGTAACACCCGTAACACTTGGCCAAGCAACTCCTCCTGCCCCGAGTGCCATCTGACTCAGCCCTGACTCAAGGGACCAGGTGACCACTGCTTGCCCAGTACAGCCTGTGCCCCTGGTTTGGATCTCACCACACGCACCTGCTCTGTCATCCCGACCCTCCAGAAACAGTTCCTCACCTTGATCCCAGGAAAGCTTTCTTCTCAAAATGTTTGTGTGAAAAGCTTTGGCTCTGAGGAGATTGTTCAGGGAAATCAACCAAAACAGACATTTCCTTTGCAACCAACATGAAAAGTTGGAAATGTGGTAACAAACTCAGCTCTGCTGAAACCTGTTATTTTAAAATTCAATAATAAATGTCAACTATATTTTTAAGTACAATGAGTCATGTCTTTTATCAATGTTTAACCATTTTCTTTACATCTTATCTCTTTTTGTCATCAGGGATATTTTTTTCCTTCTTTATTCATTACTTTATACATAATTCTTTAAGCAATTAAATAATTCATACGAAACACTTCAATAACGTCCAAAGTTCAAATAAAGAAAAAAGCAATTTCTAATCTGTTATTGTCAGAAATAAACAAATACAAGAGCCATTCTCACAGGATTTCAAAGACCATTTAAACCTACAAAAACAATTTTTTGTATTAAAAAAATCTCAATACCCTTCTGAGATGGGCATGTGCTTGTAAGCTGAAGACTTGAGACAGACAGCCCAGGTTCATACATAACATTATCACTCTCCAAACCAAAGTCTTGATGAAGACTTTCACATTTGAAACAAGGAGATTACACCTGATTAGGTAAAGGGAAACCTGGCGGGGGAGGGGGGTGTCAGTGATCAGTTTAGAACTAAATGTCAGTGAAAAGCCTTTCAAGGTGCTTAACAATTGCTAGATCAAAAAGAATAGACTCAGGTTGCTACAAATACATCTCAGGAAACAAACTTTGCATCTTCTGTGGAGAAGTTTAAGAGAAAATTTAGAGAATGGGAAGCACAAAAATCAAGTGGATAGAGTAGTACTACAGACAACAGATTACAAAAAGAATAGTCACCACTGCATAGAAAAAATAGGTGACTCAGAAGGAGATTTAAATAGCAAATTTGAGACACTACATTTGCACTCTTGCCACTACTCTGCAGTGAGAATTGTACTTCTGCAGATGGGTCTCATCCAGGTCTAGTCTCCACATGTCTAAAAGAACATAAGGAAGTTGCAGAATGTATGAAAGAACAGCTAGAGAACACCCCAAGAACCATTTTTCTGCTTTTTGATAAATTCATTAGAATAACCTCTTTAAAGAAGGTTTCATAATTGTAAAGACAAGCTTGATCTTCCAATATACTCATACCTGAAATGAGGAAGGTACATCAAAAAGCAATAGCAAAAGCCAAAGCCCACCACTTTCATACTTCCAGCAAGGCAAAAAACCTTTTGAACTAGAGTTACAAGACAAAGGAACAAACTGCTAAGAGAGTCAATGTGTCTGTCCCCTGAAGTCTTTCAGTGAGGCCTGGCTGCATTCTGGACATTTTCTTTGAAGTACAATTGCAAGCTATATCCAGGATAAGCCAGGGAGAACCAGACACAGTGCAGTAGATGATTCCAGGCTTACACTCTGCAAACATGTGAAGTAGGAAGAAGCAGAATAACTTAGAGAAATTATCAGAATATGCTACATTACAGGAAGTATAATTTGTGAGATTTGGTGTGGGCCCGTCACTAGTGACAATTGTGGAATTCAAAAGAATTATGTGGGTTTTGTTCTCCTTACTTGTGATATACTTACTGCTTGCTCCTGGCACTTTCTATGGTTTTCAGAGACATTTAGTGGTCAAATAACATATTGCAACTCAACGTTCTTTAAAAAACTGAGAACAGAATAATGCCAGATACTTCCTAGCATAGTGAAAGCTGTGAAGCATGAACATAACATGAATAAAGGATTAAAAACAAATTATATCCCTTTTCTAACGTGAGATTTTATTTAGCAAAGAGTGGTATCTTCCCGCAAATAAAGATACACATTTGTTGAACTGTTGCAAAATAAGGATTGGTTATCAGTTGCTATGGAACAACACACACTGCCAGAAGTATTTGTAAACCCCAGTCCTGGACCACTATTCTGTTGTGCCAAAATTTAATTGATGATGACAGCTACCTTATTTGCAACAATGCCATTTCATATTACTGAATCAATCAGAAAAAGAAATCTCTGCTCTATAATTATTTCTTCCTATCATTGGGCTTGGACATGTAACAGGGCCGGAGGGAAAAAGTGACTGATCCCTGGCAGCTCCAAGGGACATGGGAAAGCCCTGCCCAGCTTCCACACCCCCTCATCCCTTTCCTGCGCCTTCAGCCTGCTCGGCTGCTCAAGAGAGAAACTCAAAATGGGAGACTTGTCTCTCAAAAATCACATGACTCAAGTCTTCTGAAATTAATATTGTGCTCTTTTTACATGACTTCCAGCTCTTCAGGCTATACCAAATCCAATTTCACTTTCAAAGTCTCTTCTAGAAGGGCAAATAAATATTTTACTTCAAAAAGATAAAGTCACATTTCTAATGCATTAGCACAATTCTAGCTCCTAAGGTTTCAAAAACAGCGCTATAAAACTCAATAATTAGCAGTAAGTACTGAGGTAAAGAGCTAAATTCCTCTGTTTCTGACTCAGAACTGCAAACGTTTTTCATCCATCATCTTTGGAAGCTGAAGAGTTAAAATGAGTTTGCGAGCCCTGAACATCTGCCGAGTAACCCTGGGTAAGGTAAGATGCAGAACAATGGTTCCTAGCACTTCTAAGCAAACATCTCTCCTCTTAAAGTCATCACTTTACTAACACCATTACTGTTACACACATACCTGAGAGAAACGCCACTTCAATAAAATAAAGGACACAAACTCATTCCTTAGCTTGTAATACCAAAGTCACAGATAAAAGAGAGAGGGAAGAAAAAATATGGGGAGAAAATACATGGATTGACATAACAGGTAACAGAAACAAGGTGGTTTGGTTTTGCTTTAAACTCTGTTGAGAGATTTCAGAAATACAGATACACCTGTCTGGAATCATACTGGCTTCAGTATAACCATCAGACAAAACAGATATAGCCTATAGGCCCAGGTAGGCTGGCAGGCAGTAATTTTCGTTTGTTCCTAGAACTTATGGACCATTATTCTCCATTTGTTTCAAATGTTTTGAGTGCAAAATTAGCACTTGAAGTTGCAATCAGCGTATTTAAGTATCTACAATATGGTACTACTGGTTTCAAGGTTTTGATTTAATTTTAACGGTGAATTCTTATCAGATCACCCTTCGAATATCTACTTTTTTTATAGAGTGCTCTTTCCACTCCACAAGCAGTCAGAATTGGGCATGTGTACCTAAAATATGCTTAATAAACAATAGATGCCTAGCTGCCTATTTGGTCACACATTATGAATTTCCAGCCATCCCATCCCACTCCTCACACTGTCACGTGGTGACAGAGCAGAGACCCTGCTCCTGCTGCACACAACCACACAGCTGGCAGTTCAGGAATTGCAATACCAGCCAGCTGCACAGCATCCTGCAGAAGGTTGGAAATATCAGCTCACACTTTGTTTTCCCAGGGACCCAAGCAGGCCATGGATAGGAGGCTTCTCAGGAGGACCAAGGCAGTGCTGTGAGCACAGGTGGATGTGTGGGTGATCTCAGCACAGGCTGAGGGAACACTGCTTGCCTGGATCATGGGCTTACAGGTGATCTTCTAGAATATGCCAGCTGTCTCACAAGTGCTTCGGTGGGTCCAGTGTGAACACAGCCAAGAGGTCTCTTGGAGCAACAACTTACTGCTGCTGCTGAGCACGAAGCTTGAACTTGGATTTTAAGTCAGAACAGAGAAATAGGAATGGGAATTCTACTGTCCAGTGGGAATAGGGCTGAAAGATTTATGTTTTGTTTTCTGAAGGAAACCCCTTGCATGTGTTGACAGATTGCTTAACTTAGCCTAAACAATTCGCATAGGGAGACACATAAAACAATTTGAAAAATTTCTGATACAGAATAGCCTGCTGATCAACAGCATAGAGTTACAGTGGGTAAGGAGAACAGGTAATGAAAGCTGCCTTTTTTTCTTTCTTTAGCATCCTCAGACAGAAATGCATTTTTAAATTGCTTGCCTAAAATAGAGTACCAAACAACATACGGCGTAAACGTCAATTACTTCTGATTCAAACTCACAAATGGTGCAATTCTAATTATATGCAATACTAGTCTGAAAGCCATCTATTACAGAGGAAATGGAAGGATTACATTGGTAGTGAGAAGGGATTAGTTTCTAGTTACCTTACAGCAGATAACACTAAACCAAAATTAATAATGGATAGGATTTTACAACTAATAAAAATTCTCCCTTAAGGACTATAGGATACAGATAGCTGAGGTTTCAAACAGCTGCTACAGCAAACAAACAAGTCTGTGCAATAGTTACTGTTGAAATTAAAGGATGCAGTCTTCTTGTGATGGTATATTTCTGTCACACAAACAGAAGTCTGATGCCATTTTGAATTAGGAAAAAGCCACATCAGCCTGAAGAAAAGGTGGGGGCTGGGGGGCAGAGTAGGTAGGGAGAGAAACAATTTTGCTGCCCTTAAGGGTAGAGTCAAATCCGCAGCAACAGATCACTACAGCACACAGTGAACAGAAGCCATGCCTAACAGCAATGAACTTAAATTGCAACAGCAGCGACCCTAATGAAAAGCTATTCAAACAGGCTGTAGAGGTTATGTCTCCCTCAGGCTTGTGTTTAAAACTATCCCAGAGATGCAGTCACACGTGATTAGCAAATATGACACAGGCATAAAAGCAAGAAGATATCTTGGGTCAAAACAATTAGGCCAACATCTGCCTCAGAGATGATCATACAAAACAACCTGTTGGGAGAAGTAGTATAAACAGGAGAAATATGCAAAGATGTCTCTCTGCATCTTTCTGTCCCCAGCCTCCCCAGAACTTTCCAGCTTCTAGCAACAAATGGTGAATTGACTGCCCAAAGCAGCAGGAGCTATGGCATACACTGACTTACTGAGTACTGCTAAGCATTCTTAGAGAAGTATTTGCACACATGCATTTTAGGGACAGAATGTCCCGTGTCACAAAATGTATATGCAGCTCTCCTGGTGGGGAAGTTAGGAGAATCTGAAATCTTCAGGTGTGTATGATGGCGTGTGGTGACAAAATTAAGAGGCCTGTAAAGAGGGAAGCTGTAAAAAGCAACAGTGAGACTAGATACAGTAGTGCTTGAGAGCTGTCATGGCATGGACTTAAGGAGGTGTTTGGTGATTGCTGCATCCCTACCTTTGAAAACCCCACATTCAGAAAAGACCATTTATTATCATAAGCATGCATCATTACTGGCACTTACTTTAAAAAAAGCCTAGCACCACCAACAGGGAAATGGATCCAAGCATTCAACGCTATCAGATTTGCAGTTCATAAGCTTCAAATAAAAACTGCAAGTGAGAAATACACATTACGTTAAAAAAAAACCCATACAAAAACTTTTAAAGAACAAGAAGAGAGAGGGCTCATTATCCTGAACTTAACATACACACTCTTTAGCTTTGTCATGTACATCAGCTGATACAAAATTACTATAGTGGGTATTAGTTATGATTTCTTGACAGGTCCTTTTTAGATTTCCCAGGATATTCTCATGTTTGTGGATAATACTGAAGAAAATTCCTCGGACGATATACAAATTACTGTACTGTTTATATACTTTTTTCCCTGACAAAAAGTCATTATAATAAGTCCTGAAAACACCAGTTACTTCAATGGGTGGGACCTACAAAAGGAGCACTTTAAGTGCCTGCCATGCAAATTCAAATAGCAATGCCCAAACAGCCTTCAAAGAGTAAGACATAAGCTATGCTCAAGAGTGTTTTACACAAAAAATCTTGTAGTTGCATAGTTAAAGTAGTCCATGAAATATTCAAAAAAAGCGTTGCCACACAAGTCATCTACAGTTAAAATTACAGTACTCTACACTCCACTGAGTTCCCCACTTAAAAATTTGCTGATGTGTTCAATGGATACATGTTAGTTATAAAGCACATGACATAGGCAACTCTTATGAAAAATTGTTTTAGCTTACAGAAAATAAAGATTGGATGCATGTTTGTGATCAAGAAAATCTGTAGGCAAAATTAATTTCAAAAAAGGGGTATATATTTAAAAAGAGAAAACTTCCAGTTTATTTATAATGCAGCAATAAAATTGATGTAGTGTAATTGAAGCAAGAAAATTAATTGTGAAATGCTGGAGTCCAAAGAACCCATTAAATATATTAGATATATATTAGATACACTGTTGGTATCTCACCAATGTTGATGCAGTATGCATTCTGACAGAGGCTTAAAATACACTTATACCAAAACAAATATTACACTTCTTCAAGCAAATAGATATAAAACCCTATGAGAGTACTCACACACTTAGGAACAGCATTTAAGAAAATGATCTAAGATGCAGTCTTAGAAAGATATTGAGACTTTCAAACTGGGGCAAATTCCCAAGTAGGAAAGAGGGGGATACAAACACAACCAGACAGCAATTTTCTGTATTCTCCCTTATGACCTTTTGCTTTTCAATGAACTTAAAATATAATGTAATTCTGCAACCTTATGCAGTCCCTATTTTACCATTTATATAAAAATATTTTTCTAGGGTAACAAAATGGCAATTCTTATTTGCCATATTAAATTATTTAAAAATGCAGAAGAAAAGCTTCAAAATTAGCGATGATGGATAATAAATCACTATATTCTGAACATCTATAGTAATAGAAGACAGTTGAAATCAAGCAATCAATCCAGAATGAATCAACATCTCAGCACTTGTCAGAAAAGAGCTTTTTCCACTTATCAGGGAAAAGCTATTTCTTCTGGTGGCTGAAGAGTTAAGTGAGCCAGTGAAGCACATTTCAAAAGCATGAAATAGAATATTTATATTGACACAGTCACAGAATATTCTGACTTGGAAGGGATCCAGAAGGATCCTCAAGCCCAACTCCTAAGTGAATGGCCCACACAGGGATCAAACCCACGACCTTGGTGTCATTAGCACCATGCTCCGAGCTCACCTCCGTGGCATTATCTCTTCATACATGCTTGAAAGGTTTACTCAGCACAGAGAATTAGGCTGAAATGTACAAGGTAAAAGGGAAACTGCAGAAAAGGTCTCTACACAGAGGTGTTTGGGTTATTTAAATATAAGTATATGGATATTCGTTATCATGTGTGCTCATTCCAATAACACAAATCAGAAATACAAGAAATATCTACCTGTTCCTAAAAGCTCTCTACTGTTGGCTTCTCAAATCTGCTTTTTCCTCTTGAGAGCTGAAATACCTATGTTAGCCAAGTATCATATTCCTCACCATTTACACAGCTCTCTGATAGCATAAAGCTTTTCAATGAGACTGCAACAACAAAAGCAGCTTCCTTCTAGGTGCAGCCAAGCTAAGTAGGAACATGAAAGTTGATGTCCCACACAATACTCTGCTGTCAGAGACTGAGAAAAAAAATTGAAAGAAGAGCATGGAAAACAAGTATCGAAGTCAGACATGGAGGCTGTAATTTCTCAAAAGCAATGCACCAGGCTCCACAATGCTTTTTCCTTACAAAGAGTACAGCAATGAGAGAAATGAGAGTTTCCCCTACAAATGAAGAAAATTATGGGGAGGGAGGAAAAAAACTCATGCAAAGCTCTTAGGTAGTATTCAGTCCTATAAAACTATCAAAAGGAACAGTTCTGGAGCTTCTCTTATCACTGTTATGGGAAATGAGGTCACATCCATGAAGCTTGGAAATAAAATTAGGAACGAGCACAAAATTCAACAACAATAAGAAAAAGAGGCTTTTGAAAGAACATTTTCTTTTTTAAAAAATAACAAACCTGACAACTTACACTTCATATTTGCTGGTCACTAAACCTGTTTAGAAAACAGTCTGCCTAAGCATTATTTTCAGCTCTGCATGGCTGTAGTCCTCTAGTATTATGTAAACAACACTTTTTTCTCAAGTTAATCTCATAGCACACTTCAATCAAATTTTATTCACTGTACATTATCTCTCCAATGGCCTAGATCCCCAGATGCAGATCAGTGTCATGCTTTTGGTTTATGCAAACTGAAGACTGTACATACATGAACATTTTCACTCCAGCTGCTGCACTGCCATTTCTGAAGTGGAAAATTATGGCATTTCGACTATCTCACAAATACTCAGATCAGTAACTGAGAAACTTATTTTAAAATGAGTCCGTAAAGAGAACTCAGGGAATAAACAAGTCAATTCACATCATTATGTGCATGAACAAGCTAGGCATCAATCCACATGCTCCATTCTGCACAACACAAATTAGCTGCAAAGAAAAGGAGACCAAGGCATGGAAGTTATGATGGGCCAGTTCTGCCCATTTTAGTATGCAGAAAACAAACTATCATCTCACTGCTATGAAAGGCAGGGATGCAGCAATGACAACACAATATTTATTCCCTGAGATTAGGGAACACCCATTCATCTGCTCCCATAGCTATGCCTGCACTGCTGTTCTATTTAAGAGCAGCAATGGGGCCATGAAGCAACTCCTGCCATCATCCACAACAACTCATGCTGGTTTAGATCACCTAGAAATCTGGTGCATGTATAGCATAGTCCTTCAGAGGAAACTGCACTGGAATCTTTTCTCCAGCTGGAAACAAAACATGCTTCAATCCCAAAGGAGAATATAAGTATTTGAATAAGTGTCTGGCTGTTTGGATCATACTGAACCCTGCCCATTTCTTTAAATACTTGTTTTGAACTGCATAAAAAGGGATATAAAACCAAAAGAGCCACCACTGCAAGATTTAGCTGTAATATCTATTTTAACACTATCTGAGAAAGTGTCTAGAAATGAATCAGGTAGGAAGAGGATGTCTTTTACAGTGGTATCTGATATTAAGCCCCAAATCAAGGGCTGGTAAATAGTGCAACAACTAAAAGACCATTTGTCATGGCTATCCTCTTAAACTAATATGAATTAGGCTTCCTTGTACACATTTTACCTGCTGTCTGTAATAGCCATTTCGATTCCTGGAAGTTTACTCAGCAAATATTTAATGTTATCAGTCATCATTAAGCAGATCAAACAGTTATATTAACCTTGTACGTCAGGTCAGCACTTACTTGGAAAGCTTGTCATCATCTCTGATTGTTAATACCTCAAACCCTTAAAAACATCTCTATACATCACAAGCCCAGGGTCAGGGAGTTAATGACAATGTATTATCCACATTGTCAACCACACAACTGGGAGAGAACTCCCAGGGTAATGGAGAGCAATGGAGCAAGATAGCGTTCCTGTAAGTGAAATTAAGGGTGAAGCAGCCTATGGGAGAAGCATAGAAACCATTAAATGGTGTGTTGTGGTTTAACCCCAACCAGCAGCCAAGCCGCACACAGACAGTTGCTCACTCTCCTACCTGTGGAAGAGTAAAAGCATCCCTTTGGTCAGTTTGGGTCACCTGTCCTGGCTGTGACTCCTCCCAGCCTCCTATGCAGCCCCAACTTCCTCACAAGTGTAGCAATATGAACAGTAGAAATGGCCTTGGCTCTGTGCAAGCCCTACTCAGCAATAACAAAAATATCTCAATTTTATCAACCCTGTGCCCAGCATAAATCCAGGACACCACCCTGCACCAGCACAGTGTCAGAACTATCACTGCTGAGATCCCCAAGACATTTCACATATATGAACCTCAACAGCAAAACCAAATATGCAAGTTAGAGGTATAGGAAGTGGGTGGAGAGGTGATCTTTGGAGTAGACTGAAAATGCTGCAATCCTATATTTTTGGAGTAATTTTCTGACCCTCTGTTTTACCACTAGCTATTACTTTGAACATGAATATCTACATTCATAGGAATATCTGGCCATAATATTTCTGCTTCTGGGGCGCATAGACTTTAACAATATCTCTGTAGGCTATTGTGGATTTTTCATATGCACTGCATTTTACCATCCAGTTTTTCAAGTCCTCCACCCTGCCTCACCATTAAAGGGTCATGGGACACCAATGGGAACTCTTCCACTAAAACTGAGGTTTAGTCATTTATCAAAGAAAACCTAAGCACTTCCCACTGTATTTCTTCCATATCATGACACTTGCTTTTGATCTTTATTTTCACATATTTCCATCCATCAATAGGTCTCCAAAAATGTCTTATCCCAGAATTAATCATGAGGCTTGAGTCTTTTGTGAATGATAAAATATGGATCTTCTCCAACATAAAAAAGGGCACGTTTGAGAGCTACCAGACAGAAATAACTGATACACATGTAGCTGTAAGAACCACATTCATTCTTAGGTTTTGAAAGACAAAACAACCCCATAAATCTGTGCAGTGCCATTTCTTGCTCTACATTCCGCTGCTGTAGAATTCAGTGATCATTTATTAGAAAGAGGAACCTGCATCACTAGTTTCATGTAAAAATATGACCAAGCTCCCAGACCATAAGAAATGTGTGCTGTGCAAACATTCTTCCCCATAATACTGAACTCCAGTACCACAAACAAAATGGAACCAAAACAAAAGCCTTTCATCCCTTCTAATCAAAACTTGTAGTAGGGCTAGCTGCTTGCCAGGCAAATATCAACCACCACTTACAGAACGGGAAAATCAAGAACTAATCAAGATTCACCAAGTTGGTATTACACTTCTGATAAGACTAAATAGACTAATAATTTGGGGGTTGTTTTTTTGTTGTTCATTTGCACATTTGCCTTAAGCTTCCTTGACAAGTCTAGAATGGGGAGAGATTCATAGCCATGGCCTTTTCTCATAGGTCAGTTTTTGCCAGAAACAAAGTCCTTGAATCAGGTTATTTGGTAATCTGCATGAGTCATTGCAAATTATTAACATACAAGAACAATCCTTTTCTTTCCTAAGTGCTGCTTTTAACTTTTTAAAATTATCTTACTGAGTTTGATATCATGTTTAGATAGCAATTGCTTTCATTTGAATAAAAGCTTTTGTCTTTAAGCACAAGGCTTATTTTCATCTAGTGTAATATATTCAAGGTTAAACAGTCAAAGGTCCAGAATGAAAATAAGAGCAACAGTGAAGATAAAGGACCATCTAAATTTAAAAAAAAAAAAAAAATCTAGGCAAATCCTTTAGAAATTCCCCTTCTCACTTTCAGGGTTGTCATAAACAATGCTGCACTGATCTGTTTTAGTATCAATGCTGGATTTTTCTTCCCCCCACCCTAGAAGCGGATAAAGCATCCAGTGCCCACTGTCCCTGTTGATGAGGCAGTCAGGTGGATTTAATAACACACCATCTGTCTGAACGAGTTGCAGTGGCAGTGCTGCTAGGGCTTAGAAGAAGCAGTTTGCACAGTAATCAGTGCTGCACAGAGTAAATAAAAACTTCTGAAGCTAAACTGTAAAAAATGCTGACTTTCAATTAAATTATATTCCTAATGAAGCATGAGATATTTTAACTGTAAAGACTCTTTTCTATCTACACCCCTTCATTTTCCCATGTCACACATTCAAGACTACTCAGCAGTACATTTCCATCTTTTTATTAAAAACAATACTCACTTTTAAACCTAGAGACTGAAGGAAGAATGACATGCATGTAACAAGAGCAGCTTGTCTAGGCATAACTGAGGCATCTTTTAATTGCTTGCTAAACTGAGGGTTTGTATTTTTCAGCTTGCTTTCCTTGAAAAAGACTTCCAAGCAGCAGGAATGGAAAAGAACACAGAAGGAATGAGAAGAAGCCACGTTAGATAAAGTGGTCCTTTGTCTAGAGAGAGCATTCCTAATCTTTGGTAAAGAACATTAAGCCTGAAGTACATAGCCCCAGAACATATGTTGTAAAGAGATATGATGAATAGGCAGGTGTTAATTTGCTTTTTTCCCCAGCAAGTCAGGAACTTTCCTTCTTTCAATGTCTCCATGACCTAAACAAACCTGTTTCTTTAGATTTGGAAAAACACATTTGTCTTCTTTGCACCATCTAATCTAATCTTGAAGAAACCTAGAGCAGAGGACAAGAGGATGATAGGGACACTTCTAAATTTGAAGACACTCCTATTTTGGTCAAACAGAAGAAAGTTATATGCAATGCAGTGTCCTAAAATCTTTAGTGGGCTACAAGAAATGCTGAACATCACGCTTATGACTACACTCCACATACAGATTCTGGTGCCATCCTGAAGGATTATCCACAATCACATAGATTAGTGGGGGCTTAAAAGGAATTAGCAAATTTTGTATGTTTTTGTACTGATCCTTCCTTCAATTCAGTTAATGTGAAACATTATCCCATTGCGGACCTCCAAGTAACTGTCTATCACTATGGGTCACTTTCAGTTTATATTTCATTTACTTACTTACAAAGTAAATAAACTTTTATTAGTCATAAAAGGTGAGAAGCTCCTTTATTTGGAGAGTCTCCTCAAACAGGCAGACTTGGTTACTTTATCTTATCACACATTAAGTTACAATAATAACACCAAATATACTTCTTACCAAAATTATGTTAAATTTCTAATTTTGTTAGTCTCAGTCTAACAGCACTTTGAAGCCTAGAAATTTCATCACAAGCATTCTTCCCACATCTATAATGTTACTTGGAGTTATAGGACAGAGCATCTTTTTTTTTTTCTTTCTGCTTTCACATGTCATTCATCAAGAACATAAGAGGAAAATTAAAGTCGCTCATCTGTAAATGCTGGTTCTCAAATCAGCTTGTAGGAAGGATTCCAAATCGAAGTTCTTAATTAAAGATATACTTATATAGATCCTTACACAGTGACACAGGTTGGGAACTTGTAAAGCAATAGCAAGCAAAAGCATTGGCTCCCCCTCTCCATTCACATCCTGCCTAGTCCAATGTCCCTGAGAAACGAGAGCTCCCAGGAGGCTACAAAAATGGCCAGCACCTGAGCCCAATCCTCACAACAGCTTATAGGTGTTCCCTGCTACTTCCTTTTCATTTTCCCCAAAACAGACATCCATCCCCACCTAAGTCACCATGCCTTCTTTTCCCAGCTCAGTGCTCTGAAGACTGTTGCTGAGGTCTTTCCTCTGCACCTTTTCTTCCCACTCTTATGTCTTTTTGAATGGATATTTGTGTCAGCCACCTGTGTCTCTAATGGCTCTTCTGCCTTGTTTTCACTGTCTTCTCTTACTCTTCCTCTCTAATAGCCCATAAACTAATTTCTATAAACTGAAGCTGTTTCTGTGAGAAGTACTGCTGCCAGCAAGCCCAAAAGGGGAAGCCTCTCCTTTTACTCTCCAGCGTGAAAGAGTAATTAGCCAGGTTTGAGGGGACCACTTGGCTCAGCTGCATCAGGCCATGGTGCCCCACGCTGCCATGGAAACACTGGACAAAACCAGGAGTTGGGCATATTTTATTCAGCAAGCTATTTCCATTTTGCACCTTTTCTGTCCACGAGACTGGTTGCTAATGCAGCCTTGCTGGCTTTGGAGCTATTTGAGGGGAACATCTGTTATGCTCTTTTAACTTCTCTCCTAAAGATCAGCACCAAACCACAGAGCAGCTTTGATATTCCCATACATGCACACACACAGCATAACAAGCAACTACTCTTCATTACTGCTGATATTGAATAGGCAGCTGGATCAGATGTTAACATGAAAATTAACAAGAGATTACTCTTCCTCTAGCATACCAGAAACAGTATACTGCTTCATACCTCATCTACCTTGACCAGAGGCTGAAATCAGAATTTAAACAGGTTTATCACTGTTTCTTCTGCAATTTCTTTTTAATCAAAATGTCTCTTACAGATATCTTCAGCTATTTTACAGATGCTTTGTGTCATTCAATGAATAATGCAATCTTATTATTACTCCAAAAGATGAAATATTGAAATGATACCTTCAGACACAATCTGAGGCATGAGAAAATAATTTGACTTCCAGCAAAAATAAAAGAGCTTCCAAAGCTCACTAAATGTTTTTTTTGGCTTTGAGGTTTTGGGGTTTTTTTAAAATTGTTTTGGTTTGGGGGAGGGTGTTTGGTTTTTGTTTGTGATTTTTTGTTGTTATTATTTTCCAAAGGATATTATTTCCCTTTAATTCTGCCTACAGGCTGGTGAAAGTTGTGCCATTCCCAAAGCAAGCAGCGAAGCCCTTTTCAAGTAGGCACCAGGTCATGTTGTTGTTTTTGTTTCATTAGGTATTTGCAGGAAGAAGAGGGGGTGTTGTATGTTCTGTTGTCCCCCTCCACCACTGCTAAAAATGTTCATCTATGGAAGGAAAGTTGTTTTCATAACTACTTGTTATCCCTGCAGTGCACCTGAGTTGCTAGTTCCCTCCCAAATAAACAAAGATGTTTACAATTCCATCCTGCAAGATAATTCAGGCAAATCAATACTAGAGCTTGAATCTTCAGCTTACAATAAACACACTCACAATATTGCTTATGAATACATACATAGTATAGCAGGTACACAAGGCCATGGCATTTCACAGCTCTTCAAACTGA
The DNA here is from genome assembly GCA_013397155.1 of Irena cyanogastra. Taxonomy (NCBI): domain Eukaryota; kingdom Metazoa; phylum Chordata; class Aves; order Passeriformes; family Irenidae; genus Irena; species Irena cyanogastra. The sequence goes on along the minus strand of VWZV01001841.1, from coordinate 63,099 downwards.
AATACACTAGTACTTTTTAATGCCTTCATGAATAGCTCATTTTACCCTACACAGCCCTGTACCTTCAATTGTTTTCTGTTAAACAAAAACAACTGCTATTCCCTAAGCAAGAAGCATCAAAAAATTATTTTGAGACTTTCTAGTCAGGTTTATTTCTGCTTACAAGAGTTATTAGTCTTTTATTAAGATGACTTTGTCTACCACCAGAGTCTGAAAAGAGATGTAGTTGATGCCTTCCCATGTTAAGTAGTTGTTCTTTGAGGAAGAGGCAACTAAAGAAAAAGGGCACACATGGCTGCAAGATCTCCTTGCTTTTCAGAACTCAACATATTCTGCTGAAGACTCCAAAAATAATCCCCTTGAGATGAAATATAAATATGAATTCATTTTCTTTTTGAATAAAATGCTTAAGGAAACACCAGTGTCTGTAGCAGCTGCCTTGGTCATTTCATGACATATGTAAATCTACCTTTATTTTCCAGACTTAGAGTGCTTATATTTGAGCAAGCAGCTAGGAAGACTATTCTTTGGGGTTTTTTTCAACAGGGCTTTCTTTACCCTTCAGGAAGGAGAAAAACAATATGAATAATAAGGAAGAAAGGGAAGGGAGAATAAAAAGGAACAAGATCCTATGAACATCCAGTCATAAAGAAGCAGAACTATTTGCTTGCTGCATCAGTCTTCCATGGTAATACAGTACCAACGCCTTGCAGCTAATGCCTAAGAGCTCCATCAAATGAGTAATCTCATGCAAGAGCTTTGTTTCGAATATTTAGATTCATTTCCCATTTTGGTTGCTTGAGTGACTCACAAATACATTTCTATACCTATAATACAGACAGAATTTTAAACCAATTTAGGATGTGAAAACTTCCATGCAGAAGATTTTTTAATACAAAGTCTATCACCTGGCTTGTAGAATCTCATTTCAAACAACATCAAGGAATGGACTAAGGGCAATAGAGAAACTTTCACTTAGGAAATACACGTTAAGACATCTGCAAGGGTTTTTTTGTGTGGCAGTTTTTCAGAAGTGCAGCATAATGGAGAGGGGAATAAATAATCTAGCACAGAAAAACAGACAAGGCAAGTCTAAATTCTAAAAAAAAGATTTAAGTAAAAAGCCACAGTGAAGTTCATTCACATTTCCTTTGTTACTTAACAACAACAGTCAGAAAAGGGGGGAGGAAAAAATCATGTATAATTGTATGGCTCCTGCTAGTTTACTTCTCTGAAAGCAGAGCTGAGGAATACCTGAATCCCGAGATCTATGAACAAAGCAGGAGACTGCAACATAAAACTTTATGGTAAAATAAGAGAAAGCTAACTACAGGTCAAGCTAGAGACATGTATTATAGTTCACTGATAACTTTATACATCCATTGGACTCTAGTAGTGCAAAGTATTGCCAATCCATTTTAAGACTTACTGTCTTATTAAATGGCTATTAAAGACATACTAAGATTTGCTTTTCCTTCAACTCTATTTCTCTTTATGTTTTAAAGATTAAACAAACATCCCTGATTTCAATACAATCATAAAAATAAAGGAAAAACCACACTTGTAAACTTCTGACTCCTCATCTTAAGGAGCTCCCCAGCCCACAGACTTTGTACAGAGTTCACTTTGAACATGACCTGATGCCTACTTGAAAAGGGCTTCACTGCTTGATTTGGGAATGGCACAACTTTCACCAGCCTGTAGGCAGAACTGAAGGGAAAAAATCTCCTTTGAAAAATAATTCCATTTCCACTTGGTCAGAAAGCAACTTTTCATTTAAGAGCATATCATGGTGCACTGACTTCACTCTAGTCAAAGGCTGAAACATTGTAATTAACCCCCAAAGTTATTAAAAGAGGGAGGGGAATTCACATCAAACAAAATACGTGGTCTGTGCTTCAAATCTTAGTTAACTATCTTCACAATTCAATTCAGAAATGGTGCATTCTGGATTAGAGCTAGTAGAATAACAATCTTACATTTCTTTCACACCATTCACCCCAGCTTTGCCCTCTAGGCACTGTCTGTCAGACAGGTCTTCCCAAGGTACCTACTGTGTGGGCTTGTGCCAAAGACCAATCCCACAACTTCCCTACAGAGCATCACCGGAGATCCAATGTTGATCTCACCGGTAGAAGTAAGGAATAAGATGTGGCTGTGTCTCTTGGAAGCTAGTACAGTCTTGCAAATACAGCACCAAAAAGCTAGAAAAAGTTAGAAAATACTAAATCCTAGTTTATATGCAAAGTTCCAAATGCAATGTCAATAATTTCTACTGGTTTTGCTGGAATGTTACTCTGCTTGGAGCAGGACACCAGTTAGAGATTGAATGCAGATAATACCCATCAGGGAGCTGTAAATGAAGATACAGCTCTTTTACGTTAAATTAGGCAGTGCTGAGCTGACACAACTGCTAGTAAGAAATAGATTTATTACTTTCTAGAAAACACAGTATATATGCTTATATTCCCTTTAAGACTCACCTAGTTTGGTAGCCTGCATCAAGCTTAAGACAGGTGAGAAAAAGCCTGCATGGAAATGTACAGGAACCTACCTTCATCTCATGACTCATACCTTCCTTTATATAGCAGCACCAGAAGCCATTGAGAAGAGATTTCTGCCAAGATTGCTGCTTTTACTTCCTGAGAGTTTGAAAACTGAACACGTGCATGTTTCACCCTTTTAAATATAATTTCTGAAGGTCAGCAATGAGTGCTGAAAAACGACACTGCATCATTCTGGAAAACTACAAAGGTGAAACACGTCAGTGCTACTGGTCCCAGTATGGCAAGGAAAAAATGCAGCTACCTGCGTAAAAATATATGGGTTATACTTGCTGCAGACACTTGATACCCATATTCAAGGGGATGCATTAAATAACTGGAAGACCACCTTAATTAAAGCAAAAAGGTAAAGGCAGATAACAGTGGCAAAAGAGTAAGAAAAATTAACTTGGCCTGAATGGCATTCAGAATATTGAAACAGCTAATAACAGGAAGGATGATTTGTGCTTGCAGCAGAAGGTGCACAGCGTGTGTGCTTTGCTGTTAGCAACAGTACTGAATCCTGGATACAGACAAAACAAATGGGAAATCAATGCAAAGAATTCAGGGATTATGCCAGAGGACAAGAAACAACTTGAATATTCCACAAAGGAAGAAGCTAAAGCCTCATTTAGGTGCAGAAAAGGGAGTTCCATCTTTCAGAACAGCATCCATTGGGTGTAATCCAGGAGAAGGTACAATAGAGTCAACACAAAAATCTCCATGCTCAGCAAGTAGTTTTCCTTAAGAAGAAATAAATGAAAGCATTGGTAGCTTGAGGTGCCTTAGATTCATTCTGGGAGTGATGTTTCTTCAATTCAGAAAAACAAGTTTTCCAAAATAGTCTATGTCTTAAGCAAAAAGGAGTCAAGTTTTACCTGTCTTTGTAGGAAGGTTTCAGTACTGAATGATTGCAGGAGAAAGTTGCTTGGATTTAGAAAAAATTCTGGCAAAATATGAATCCTACAAAATCTCTGTTTGCTGCACATCAAAAAAGTAACTCTTCAGCAACCACAACACATGCAAGACTGAACCTAAATCATTCAGAGGACTTGACATTGAATGCACGTTGGAGGATGCTGCTTACATTGCATTCCCAAATTTTAGCTGGGGAAGATACCTGAAAAAAATAAGTGGAGAAGAAGGGGAACACTTTGAAACAACAAGAACTATTCTTTAACAGTTTTGGCCATAAGTTTCATTTCATAAAAGCACAACCACCACTAGCTAAAAGTTAAGGAGGTTGTGGCCCAGGATGCATGCACATTAAACTCAAATATAACAAAGCTAGCAATAACACCAAAATAATCTCACTCACAGCTCACTATCCTGATTCTTGCCTCTCTTTTAGGTTTCCACAAATATTATTTTAAAAAGCAAACAAAAGGTCAACTTAACCTTGCTTTATTACAAGGCCAGCAATTACTCTGTTTGTACATTTCAAAGTTTCTGAGTGAGCCCAAAGGCACCAATGATATTTAAGTCCCTGAGCCTTCAGGCATGCTGCCAACTATCATGACCAGACACAGTTACTGCTAAAAACATCAGCAGGAGTTGCGCTGGATGAACAATTTTGTGCAAGTAGATATCCAGCTGCACCAGAACTACAAGTAGTGTTTAAATTTTGCATATAATAGATAAAAAACGCCTTCAGGATCAATTTTTGAATTTCTCTAAGTTGACATTATTTTCCTCCACACATTTAGATTACATCTAGTTCTATGAATACTTAAAATTTAAGTGCAGGTGTGCAAATTATGCTTGAACATCATGCAGCCATTGAGGTTACTTTTCTTCCCTCCCCAGTCTGCCCCATTTTCTTCAACAAGTCCTGTAAATACCAGTACAGATCAAGGTACAAATTCTGGTTCCTTTCTAATGGATGCACAGAACTGGGTATAATCAAAAAGATAGCTAAAGAAGTGCTAACATTAAGAGTAGAAAGAAAAAGTTGAAGCTTCCATTAGCATAGTTCTGTAGCTTGAAAGTCTACTCAGGTGCAACACGCAAAGGGGGAAGTATTGGAATGGTCACATATGCTGTATCAAGTACCAACAAACTCCTGAAGGACTTTCTGGCATGCCAATAAAAGGAACAGGAAAGGATCTGGGTTGTTAAGTCACAGCCAGTGACAAGTGGAATATTGTGGCTCTGAAGGTTTTGTATGATAAAATTCATCATTTACAACTACCATTGAATAAGCACAGTTATCAGCCAAGGCAGAGCAAGTACAAGGGCTCAAAGACAACTGAGAACATTTATACTGTCCTGGCATTAATGTAAACTCACTACACATAACTATGCTATTAGAAGTTCATTGCTTTCTAAAGCTGAAGAACATCCACTAAAAAAGATCAAGATGAAGAAACATATTAAGTATAATAGACCAAAGCTTTGAAAAAAAATATGTTAACAAGTCAGCCAAGAAATAGAGTAATAAATTGAAGAGGATTTAAAAAACCATTAAAACCACATTACTGACTGCTTCTGAAGATATGTGCAAAGGAAACTGCAGTTTTGCAAAGAAAATAACTTGCTCACACAAGGTAATCATTAATTGTTTCTGAAGCTGCTAATTCCTTCTCTTCTCTAAAACATACTGTGAGCTTTGCAGGTTAACAAAGGGTAAATAACTTGAATGACAACAGAGCACAAAGGACTTACAGGTATATTCCGTGACAGACAAATTTCTGTGCAGGGAAAAATACCTGCTTGGAACCACTGATCATAAAGTCATTTGGGGTAATGCTCTGATTTTCAGAACAAGAAATTGGTATTTATCATCACTAGGCCTAGTTAAAACAAAGAATCTAGAATACTACCCGTGCAGAAAATAAGAACTGACTAATGCCAACAGTGTGAACAGTACTGCCAGAACTTACACAGAAATGTGCAGTCCCCTGAAGCAAAAAACCTCTAATTCCTTAAAAGCTACAGCTTTGGAGAAGAGTTTCTCTATTTCAAGTATCTTTAACACAAACATTACTTTCTGCCTCAGACTTCTCCTCCAAGGCTGTAGATTCCTCAGTCATTTGAACATGACTTTTCCACTAAGGGTTTCCAAGCCATAACACATTTTGCTGTTCTGAAAGGCAACACAAATGCAGTATACACATTAAACTCACATAACGGGCTACAGGAAAAAAAGGTGCAGAGTAAGTGGGAGGAAAGTACATCTATCATTTCATACTGACTTTGTCCCCAGAAAAGCTGCTGAGCTATTCTTTGCAGACAAGTTCCACTCCTATGCTATATTTTCATGGCAAACCTAGAAGCCACACTGAATGAGGTCATTACTCCAGTCTAAGTCAGGTTCTTGAACAACAAGCCTGTGCAGGTCCTGATATCAAGTTCTGCTGCTTCACCATGGTCCTTTCAAATACCTCTTCATCACAAGTCCTCATGAATTCTCAGCGAAATGTTTTGGAAGTAGACAGCATAGGACTATTCAGCAATGGGAGAATTTAGGGGTACATCAGAAGTTAGGGCATGTACAGCACTCAGCCAAGCTACAAAAGAGCAGTGCTTAAAAGCATAAGGAATGCTCTTACTTCTGGCCTTGGTATTCATGGAAGCTACAGAGGGGAACGGCTCTTTATGGCATAGGGCTATTTTAAAAGTGCTATGAGAGGTACAGAATTAGGCCCAATGCACTGAAGGCAAAAGACACCAGCTATGCTGAATTCTGTTCAATGTTTCTGCTATGAGCTGGGTCTCACTCTTCTGCAACAAGCTGCAGTAACTGACCTGAGCACAACCACAATCAAGAGTCATCTGATATTACAACACAGATATGTGGAAGAGCCTTTCAGAAGGCAATTACAGTCCACCACAGACTCAGAGATATTTCATCCTACTGGGTAGCTGAGCAGACAGAGGCAGTAGCACTTTTCGGATTGCCAATTCCTCATCTCTTGCATATTTCTCTTACTTGAGATTCAAAGCATATTCATAGCAGTAAAAACAGTATTGATTTCACTTTAAAAAACAACTACACATCTATCTTCACGTATCTTGGCAGTAAAAGTTAACTAGGCAGTGCCCCTGGGGGTCGGCAGCAGGCAGTGGAGTGAAACCAGGACTCAGCACACAGGGAGCTTCTTTCTGAAACTCAGAAGAAAAGTCATTTAAAGGGTTTTCACTGCTCTAGCGCTTGCCCAAACACACAGGGTACAGGGACATATTTGAAGCCCTGACTTATTTCCCAAATCCCAGTGGGAAGAACCTGGAGCTTAAAGCACCTGTGCTTGCATCCAGCCAAAAGGAAAAGGCATGTCAGAAAACTTTCCTGAACTAACAATGAACTGGTTATACAGTCTCTTTAAGAGACACTGCAAAATGACAAGTATATTGATAAAGGAAAGAGAAATGTGTAAGAAAACAAGGGGGAGAAGAAGATATGATATACCATATATCTCCACCTGAATTTTAACTTTTGACTGCAGATTTCAAGAAATTCCTGTACAGTGCAAAAATCTGCACAATACTAGAAAGCTGCATGCAAGAGAAGTTGTACATTTTCTGCACACTCAGCAGCAAGCCCTCAGGCAATAGCTCTAGCAAAGAGTCTTCAAAGATATTACTACAATTCTGTGTCCAGGGGACAATGTCACTGCTGTGCAGGAAGGATTTGGGGGGAAACATATCATATTATTCTAATAATTCATAACTGGTTTTGTTGATTTTCTTGCATTCAAACTTACAGTGGTGTTTCAAGTAGTGTCTCTCTACCTACCAACTCTTTAAACAAGTTAAATTACAAGATATACTTAAAAGACAAATAAGGCTAGCAATAAGCAGGAAATTCAGATCAATTTTACAAAGGTCAATGTCACAATCCCCATTCTGTTCTTCAGCCCATCAGTGCTTTTTCCTATTTTGGAGCCCCAGCCGGATCCCTCAGTCAGACCCTTTTCCACAGCCTTCCCAGTCCTACCAAAATGAGAATCTGTTGGTGAAATGTAAGCTCCAGGAGACAGATGAAGCAGCCCTTCATCCTCAGCCAGGGAGGCAGAAGCACTGTCCACAGAGAGCACTCCCACACCCACATGCACAGAGGTCCTGCTCTCCCCAGAATCTCTCCCAGCACTCCCAGGGGAGGCAACAGTGTGCCATGGCCAGGAGATGTGCCCACCAGAGCACAGCAAAGCAGGAACAGGCTGGTAACACAGTCCAAGCCATGCTGCAAGCAAGGAACACAGGGCAGTTGTGGCAGGCTGGATGCAGAGATCACCTGGTAGCATTTAGCATCTCCAGGCTGTTCCCTTGGCCAAAAGAGTACATTTCTCAAAGCACTGCCAAGGTCTGTCTCACTAGATCACAAGCTTATTGAAGCATTAAGAGAGTGTTAAGCTCCACAAAAGCAATTTTATAGGTCAACAGGTACATCTAGGAGATGGAAATTTGCTGGCATTTCCACAGGTCTGCCTGTATCGCTGTTGTGCTTTAAAGCTGGTTTTCTAGTTTTTTTCTTTTTTTGCTTCACTTGTTTCTCTGTTTGTATTTTTTTGTTGTTGTTTTTTAAGAGGAGGAAGAATGAAGTTTGCAGTAAATGATCATTAAAAAGCCATGGATCAGCCCCATCCATCTTTTGGACTTGGAAAGTACAGCTAATATTTTACCTTCATGATTCATATCAGAAATCCAGGGAGTTTTTAATATTATTTATTAATCTGTTGAACATACCTACTGCTATTCCATCCAAACCGCTCTTCAGGGCCAGTGTGCCAGTTTAAAAAGCAACCTATTTTTCCTCCACATCAAGTCCAAGAATAAAAAGCTTATTGTCCACGTGCTATTCTTGCCTGTGTCCCCTATTGTTTCTAGGCCGTGAAATAATTGCTATATCACATGTAGCAAATGACATGCCAACACAACTCCACCCAGGTTGCACAGATGCACATTCACCACAAACAAATTCTCACCTGGGCTTGATTTTCATTTTCAATCCAGTTAGTTAACCCATGGACAGCAGGAGCTGTCTCACTGGCATATTAGTGGTATGTACAAGTAGATATTTCTAAGCTGTGCTCACAGACTTGGGCAAGGCATTGCTCAAGATGTGCAGCTTGGGGGAGGAGGAAAGAGTGAAGACAGTGCTCAAGAGCTGTATTATGCTCTCCCTCAGTGTTGTGGCTCCCAGAACGCCCCCACAAGCACCACCTCCTCTTGAATTTACTGACGCACCTCCGTCAAAGAATTACGCTTCAGCTGCTTCTTATTTCTACCAACTCAAGTCTATCTAGACTGAAGTTTTTGATGCCAGAAGATTGCCTCAGGCTCAATTCTTTTAAAAACTTTCAAGCTTAACTAGTTCAGCTGTTTCTGAGAATAAGGTCAGAAGGAAAACACCAATGTTGCTCAGGTCAAAAACAAACCATTCCTCGCTTCCCTCAAAAAACTCCTTTGGAGCACTGAGACAAGTACCCAGGTCAGAAATATGTACAGGTCCTGTTCCATGAGTAAAGGGCAGAATGTAAGTATAAAGATGAGTTCCCACTGTAATTTTGAAAGTGATCAAACTACTTAAATTCAGGAGTCTTTTATAGTCAATCTTAATATTCCTTTTATACAGGGATACAACTTTTTGGCTGTAACATGCAAAAGCAGGTGCAGTGTTTATACACGATTGAAGACCATATTAATCTATCATTTGTATTTTATTAGTTCTATGTATGTATGTTATATGTATTATAATACACAACTGTAGCCAGACTAAATTCAGAATATTATTGCTTTCCTTTTAAAACTCTTTGACTTGAATAGAAATTCAAAACTTGACTTGAATAGAAATTCCAACTTCTTTTGTGAACAGCCTGGTTTGTTCTTTGTTGACACCAAGAACTGAACAAGTACTTCAGCTACAAGAATTACATTCAAAAGCATACTTGTCTTGCTAGTATCTTGTGAAGTTCAGGAGATTTGTACTCTTCAGAAAGCTTCTACTGCAACTTTTCAAAATAAACTACCAACAAAACACAGTTGCATTTTCACCAAAAAACTCATAGAATCTTAATTCCCACCAGTGCCACACAGGCAAGTCCAAGACTTATATTCTCTCAGTGAAGTAGGCAAGTATTTTTAAATGACCATGAATGTCTCACACCAAGAGTAAGAGATCCAAACTGCTCCTGCTTGAAACTTTTCTTTTTAAAGCCCAACCAGAAACAATATTCAGTGTTTCCTTCTTCCCACTCCTCATAAAACAGACTCTTCAAGAGTTAGTTTGACAATGATTGCTTTGTATACTGTGATTTCTTGCTCAAAGTGATCATGCCTGCCCATTACCTGTTCTGGGAATCGAGGACCTAGATTGTTTTAAATAATTACATATTTTCTAGAGCACAACTTTCAGCAAGGTTCCTCATAAAAACATCTATGGACTTAGAGCTAATGTTCAAAGACCACAGTTATTCCTTAACACCATTTTACAACTGGAAGACGATAGAGCATTGCAGTCAGCTCTAGGCATAATCAAGGCATGCAGTTGTCTAGGGAAACAGGCCAGTGTATGGAGCAAAACAGTCTTCCCTCCTACCCAACCCTGTCTATACCATGGTCCCAGACAGATTGATGTTCCTGCAAAATGCAGGACAGGGATCACAGGGCAGCAGTTTGCTTCATATTTGCAGAAGTGACAAATGGAGCACCCTCCAACCTGTCCCATCCCTCAAGTCCTCCAGGAGCTGCAGCAACAACCCAAGGCTGCTTCTCCAGAGCTCAACTCCTGACCTGGTGTCTCAGCTCCAACCTGTTGTTCTCCCCTTACCACATGGGGAAAGATGCCTGGCTTGACTAGCCTCTGATCTTCATACTCAGGAACAACAGTCATCCTCAAAACCCACCCAGCAGCCTTGCTGGCCCCAGACTACAACAGCTCTTGGCAACTTAACAGTCTGAGGCACTGTAGGCTGAGTGTGACAAAGAGTCCTTTCCCATATCTGGCTTCAAAAGCATCCGTACATTTGCCAGAAGTTATTTTGCTTGGCTATCTTAGTCCCAACAGTAGTAAAATGAAGATTCATTAGCATGTACTCATAGGACAAAGCAATATCAACAGAGGTCATGATGTGCCAAGTTCATACACAAATCAAAGCCCTCACGAATCAAACACCTAGGTCCTTGCAGCCTGAGCCAAGGAGGCTGCCTCCAGCTGAGGCAACTCGTACCTTCTCTGGACCAGATACCAGAAACCCCCTACACACTCACCCCTATTAGTGGGTTATTTACAAAACAAAGCATAAGAGAAACCCCACACACTCATTTGAAACAGCTCCCCAAGTTATTTCTCATGCCTTCTATGCTCTCCAACACATTTGGGAAGTACTGTCTCCCCCTTTTTCTCTAATATGGTCCCAGTCACAACAGAAGTAGACTATTTGCCAGATCAGGCACATTTCACTACCTCAACACACAGGTCCTGCAACAGTCACACAGTAATATATGAATCAGTTAAACACCACAAGAATTCCCCACGTTCCCAAGAGTTCACCCTGTACTGAACAATATCATCACTGAGGACAGGAACTGTGACACTGAATATTACAGGTGGTGTCCGTGCAGGATAGGGGAGAGTCCTTGAAAACCCTTCCATTATGAAGGGTTCAAGCCCTCCACCCAAGGGTGGAGGTGACAGGCATTGTCACCAAGACAGAGCAGTCCCCTCAAGCTGACTAGGTATTTGAGAACACAAAAGATAAGCATGCATAAGACAAATTTTATAGATATGTATGAAATATATTGTTTTACACAAAATACGAACAAATATCAGAAACAAAAATCACAAAATACCTTGCCCATATGTATGATTCTCCCATGTGAGAAGGTTAGAAAGACATTTAACAGATCTGTGCTGTCAGATTCTTTTGGTGCTAGGTATCTTTTCATTCTGCTGTCCTTTCCTATATGACTCAGTCATATATTACTTAAGGACAGAAATTCCTATTGGTGGTAATGGGGAAAAGGCAGAGGCATTTATCACAAGCATCAACAGAGCAATATTCTGCCAAAACTGCAGTCATTACCAAATTGTTTTTCACAATGCTAAAAAAAATTCAAGATACTCATTTTTAATGCTACAAAGAACATATGCATTTCCATAAATCATGACATCATCATTTACAGCACCAGATCCCTATAATAGAATGCATCAGCTGAAGTCTTAATTTGTTTTCCTTAAGTGTTTCTCTCTTACTAGGTGACATATCTTGTTCTTAATCAGTGAAACTCTAAATTACCCATTTTAAATAAAGCTTACTTTTATTTGTCAGAATGCTGTTCAAAATGTTTTTCACTATCTTTTTATTTTCCTGCTGACTTAGTTACTGAATTATAGTTTATTACAAGCAACTGTTTTCAGATCAATTCCTTAAATCAAATAGTTTAGGTGATACTATATATTCTATGCATACCAATTTTGAAAAGCATACTAATTCAATGTTAAAGCACTACAGGAAGAACACCTCTCTGTCTTCACACGCTTCTTTCAGACAAAGGTTTCAGAAGAAACTGAGCAGCACAAATAAGTTTACATGGAGATGTAATTTACAATTTACTCTCACATGTTGAGCAGCTGCCCACCCTTTGGAAGGACAACCATTGCTTCAAGGTTCAGTAGGCAGCAAAGTTGTTAAATGCTTTCTTAGCAACTAATTTTTTTCTGGTCCTGAAAAAAATTCTTCTAGGAACTACTGTGTGATTTTGGGAGCTTGAAACATGTCCTTTTTCAGTCACTCTCCACAGAAGAGTCATATTTCCAACACCAAAATTGAAGACCCAACTCTGAAACCACCCCTTCGTGTATTCAAGAAGAATCATTCACTCATCTAAGAACTGCTGGTGCCTACACAAACAACAAGCTGAGTAATATCTCATAAGGTGTTGGGTTGCTGCTTCAGTATTTAACGTTGAAGAGTGAGCGCTGAAGATGTTCACTGCAATAGTCAAATTCAACGTCATTCTTCAGTAGATATTTTCCCAGAAAATACAGGACTGTGCTGAGCTCTGATCTACTTATATTAAGAAATTTGTCAATTTGGGTCATTCTTTCATATGTAAAATTAAAAGGATATTCTTTTAGCCACTTAATTGCACCAACATCTAAACAGTATTCGTGTAGGCTAGCTATCAGGTAGATGTCATATTCAAAAAGCAAGAAGGGAGCTATGGGTCCTTCTCAAAACTTGTTTCAAAAAAATATTGCAGTGAGAGTGGCCACATTAAATGAAGATATCATTAGCTGAACTCTATATTTATCACAGTAAGCCCCCTCAAAAAACATCCAGAAGTTCTTCCCAGTCACCACGCAAAGACTTAGTTCGCCTAATTCACCTTCCAATTATCAGAGTTAAAGATAACTTGTTAAAGAGTAAGGGAAACAAAATTCTCTATGCTAACTAGCTATAGCATATTCAGGCCATCCAGGAAGACATAGGTTATTCATTCCTGTGATTCAAATGACAGCATAAGACAGAAACTTGATACAGTCATACTAGAGTTCATGCCCTCACTTGAGTGCAAAGCATGTGCACATAATTTGGGCAGATCTGGCCACTTGTTCTGTGGTGCCTCCCTTTCTTAGCATCTAGAAAAAGGCCTCTCCAAACTGAACCTGTACATAACTCTTGGAAGGGTTACAGATGTTTTCCACAATTTTCTCCTGCGCATTATCACAAATAAAACCAATTTGTTTAAAATATTCCATCCAACTCAAGAGAAATACCAGGAGCCATCAACACAGATGAGTACATGAATGACACATGATTTCTGCTGTGTGGCACCATACAGACATCTTTTTGAGAGAAAAAGTTGCTACAGGACTCCTGAGACTATCAATATCAATAACCTACTGCTGATATCATGTTAAGTTATGCTCATCATCACCTTGGTTGTACCCCCCCTACTTTGTCACTTCAGACTAGTAACTCAGTTAAATTTCTAACAACTGCTTTAAAATAAAATCCAGCATAAGTCTTCTCTCTTGCACTTTAATCCACTTTAATTGACTGGGTGCTTTCAGTCCTATATTCAAGAGTATAACAAAAAATCCAGAGTTGTTAACACACCCCAGTGAAACCATGACCATTTGATCAGATATGCCATCATTAAGGCATATATAAACTAGCAAATGGGAAAATTCTTCTCAGTCAGCATAAGAAGCCCTAAAAGGATAGTTCAACAGCACAACAGTGATATCAACATCTAAATACTGAAAATTCCAGAGAAAAAGGTACAGCCAACCATCTGCATCTGTGAATGTGCCAAAACTCAGTGAGCCATGTGCCAGATATAACTTGCACTGAAATGCAACTGTCTTCTCTTGTGCCCTATTAAAACTGTTTTAATTAGTATACAACCAAGTTGAGTTATTCATTTTGAAGAACCATATTGCAGATATTAGTATGATAGATCATATTTCTTAAATTATATGGCATAGTGAAAATACAAAATTCCAATTGACTATAACTGCAAATGTCCTGCATGAAAATTGGATGCTCTAACAGAATAAAGAGGCTGCACTTCTAATGAACCACTAATAAACCCTGGGCATAAGTAGTCAAGATGAGAAGGAGGGGGAGGGAAAAAAACACAGTATGTTTTCACAATCTATGAGCTAAATCCTTGTATGTTGCCTACACAAGATCCAGAGAACGCAGACATTAAAACTAAAGAACAGTATTTCAGACAGCTAATCGCCACAGCACTCAATACCTAGCTAGGTCAAGTGCTTTACAGAAACATATGATCTAGGGACAGTTTTAAGCCCAGTTTAAACTCAGTTTTAAATAGAGTTCTACCTCAAAGTATACAGTTTTCTGTTAGATGTATCTGTATCTCTAGTCATGTCTGTGAATATATTTGAAAACAGAGTGCAAATATACAGCCTACATGTAACATATACATATATCTTCTAATACCAACTCCTTTTTTAAATGAAAACCAGTCAATGAGCAGCATTCTGTCTTGTACACTGAAAAAACTTAGCACTAAATTGCTTGGCAGATTCAGAATATATAGTGCCACTGAGTCAATGAGCACTGCTAAAAGCCAGCATAATACAACAGGGTGACAGAACCTGTAAATTGCATCTGTAATCAAACTAACCCCTGCAGCATGCTGCTGACATCTCCTTTTGACAGATATTAATTGTGTCCCAGACCCCAAGCCAAGAATAACATCACATTGAGAGAACAGGTCGAGACATCTCAGTACAAAGAATCACACAGCTGACAGCAGAAAAACAATGCAATTATCAAACTTTGTCACAAACCTAACTAAAGCAAGCAAAGAAAAAAGATGCACTTTACCTTTTTAAGGAAAAATTTCTGCAATTTCCTGTGAGGCAGCTTTATCATCTTTTTTTCACCATCTAGGATACAGGTCAGGCATTGCAAGTCGTTGAGCCATTCTGCAGGGGCTTGACACCTTTTGCCTTCTCTATTAACTCGCTGCAGTCAGCTTAGCCCAATGCGTCACCAAACACCAGCCCAGCCCCGCAACAGATTAAAAGGCAAGAGCTAGGCTGGATCTCATTTTTGAAGGAAGCTCTAATACAGACACTCCAGCTGAATACTTCAGCTGTGTTGACAGCACAAGGAGGAAGAGAACAGGTACAAGGTCTGCACTGCTCCCTAAAAAAAGCACTGCAAAGTTAAAGAAGGTGCTTATACAGGGGCAAGAATTTACAAGAGGATCAAAGAAACACAGAGATGCTCAGTATCTCACTGATCCTTTCAAATCCCATGCTACAGAAGAAATTCAATGTCCAGGACTCTGAACACGACCCAGCACTGCCTGCTGAGTGCAGCTTGTCACTGTGCACCTGTTCATTAAGCACATTGTATGTGATTCAGCCAAGCACAGGAAAGAGCCTGTCATTTATGTTCTCTTCAAATCATTGGAAGACTTATTTCCTCTGAATAGTTTTTAGAAAAAACTCTTCACAGAGATTGCACACAAAGATGTTAAATACAGATACACATGGAGGTATTTACAGAGCACACTAATGCTGAGTTTGATTCAATACCATAGGAACCAGCAATCATGGGCATCGCTGCCTTCCCTTTGGGAATTTGCAACTAAGGCTCAGCTTCAGATTTAGAAGGACAGGGCTCAGCAGCACACCAGTAATGCTGCATCTCCTGGCCACTGCTGTCCTAAAACAGCAAGTGCTGTAGAGTGGTCTGATCTCAAACACTGGCTTCACTCTCAGTTATGCCAATGGGATAATCCCTGTGTTCAAGAATGAAGCACATGCTGAAGCAGCTAGTTTAATCAGTTTAAAAAAATCATTCCATGATCAAGCTACTTCCCTGATTAGTATTTGAAAAGTCAATCAGTGTTAAGAATGCAGAAAGGTATTATGAGAGGAATTTTTCCAAACACTACCAGTTGCTCCCAAATCTCCATCTCCTGTTTTTATACTATAAATATCATTTCACACAAGCTGCAAATCTCTAATAGCCCATCTCTACCAGTATAATTTTTCTGCTATTTGCATAATTTTCTCACCACACGGACTATGTTTGTTCCTCAGCCCTCTCGCTGCCCATTCTTCAGGAGCTAAGGAACCACAAACTATCAAATGCCACTGCAAATTTCCACTCCTACAAAGGCACACGTGCTTAACCTCCAGCAAGTGGCAAGGTCTGAGACAAGCCAAGGAAAAAGGAGGTTAAGAGAGTTCAGCAGACACTTAGTGCAGAGCTTTGTTTTTAAGGGAACATGTTGGTTTTGGCAAACATGACAGGCAAATAACTACAATAAAATGCAGAACCAAACTCTGAGAGCTAGTGTCACTATGCACCCCAAGTTCAGCTGGAGAGGCAGCACACTGAAAATGCCACAGAACAGAAGTGCAGCATACATCAAAATATCAGTCAGGAGAAAGACCCAGGACAATTACTGTGATAAACCAACAGCTGAAGATAAGCAGTAGACCTAGTATTTAAATTATTCTGACCATCAGGCATTCAAACTGATGGAGAATTCTAGACTAGTTTTCTGAGAAGCATCCTGCACCATGAGGATATCTATCAAAACAACATGGAGAAGATAATTCCAAGTCCAATCTCAAGAAATTGTTCCAAAACTGACAACTGGGGAACACAAGAAGCAAGATGGGATAATTCTTTGGTGTGTTATACGTTTGAAGCCTTCAGGTTCAATTTAAATAAAAGTTAGAAAAGCATTTCTTAGGAAATTCTCACTGTGCACTGTGTAAGGTGGAAAAGAATCCAAGATACTAGTAAAAAAGGAATGGTCAACACACTATAAAACCCACCTGCATGCATGCAGCAGAAACATTATAGCATATCTAATATACTACATAGCTATAGCATCTTTCTCAACAGTTTCTGCTACAAATGGGCAAGTTTGGTTTTGAAACCTGAACCCTTTCAAGTTTAAAAAACCCTCTGATTTGGGGGTATGCATTACCAAGAAGCATATTACTTTTAAAACTAACAATTCTTACACCAGGATCTCCATAATTTCTCAGGATTTGAATTTCTGTCTAGGAGATTCCCCAGAGCCAAACAGCATTGACTCAGAATTTCATTTTTTCCTATTGAAATTATTTGGCTGCATTTTCATTTCTGCACTCACATCCACAAAAGTTGCAAGGCTTTCCTCTATAGGAGCAAATAAAGATACTCTGAAGAGATCTTAAATTCAATACTTCCTTCCTTTGAGATAATACATAATCATCCCAGACTCCATATTCATCTAGTTCCTTAAAGTTTAGCTCAAGCAAAACATTTAGATTTAAGCTGAAAATATCATAAAGACACCTCCATGCTTTCTAACACATAACCCAAGGTTTTTTCCAAGGTCTTGGAAAAAAGCTATATTACAGAAAAGGTCAAAGGTAGAGTTTTCACCGTAATTCTGAATTGTTGTGGTTTTGTTGTTTGCACTGTTTAGTGTTTCTTTAAAATCAAGAAAAACACTGAAGACTGAAGACACACCTTTAGCATTATTTTTAGGTATTTATCTATGTCTGTATGTCAGAATACATTCTGAATTCTGTCACGGTTACTATGGTAGATAATTGCTTTTTGTTAAAACTGACAGTGAACAGATGCAACACATACAGTCCCTGCTTATTCACAATCCTCTCACAGCTAAAAGCAACATTTCACATATAAACAAGTCCTCCAAACTCCATGTGCATAAACACCTTTCCTTCCAGACACAGCTATCTGCCCTTTCCAAGTCAGTGCACTGTTATATGTCATGCAGGCTTTGCTTCGGGAATTTAAATGAAATATTCTTCATTAATTGATGAATGCTTACCTCATCTTTCTGACCTAACCAAGAAAAGGAATACCATTTTTACAAGTTTTGTTGCTGTTTATTTATTTTTGTTTATGAACTACACAGTTCTTAGCAGGCCTGTTCCCATCTAACACTAATTCTCATTAATATTAGAAAGATGCCATTAGCATCCCAAGCAAATTCTGCAAGACTGAAGGAATAAAGCATCCTGTGGCTACATTTAGATCTTCATAGAGAGCATATATACAGTATTTTCTATTTAAGAAAAATATAGCTCAGATTTTTCTTTCCATACAGTGTTACTCTTGACTGGGACCAGTATTAAAGAGTTCCATACAAATGTAGGTGGTATTAGATACTCTTTTTTACACCCACTGAAGTTACCTTTCCTTAGTAACTCAAATCCAAAAAGATAAAATACCTCACTGTTTTAACTCACACGGGTAAAAAAGAATAATAAGCACAGTTTGAAAAAATAAGTGATTTTATCAGCAATTCTAACCAAATGTTAGTCTTGTAGCTGACAGGTTTCCATTTTGCCTCCTGTTTTGATTTAAAAATCCACAGACTTACAAAACACCAGGAAAATTGTTTAATATTAGTTAGTTTCCACACACTCAAAAATCAGTATTGCCATTTTTGTCAGCTTTTCTCCATCAATTATTTGGAGTCATTACATAGAGAAGTGAATTTTTTCCTTTTTGATGCTGAAAGAATTTCTCCAGACAACTAGCTAATGCAAATCTGCTTAAGCTTCCAGGGGCTGCACAGCAAACGATTGATCCAGCTCTCTTACAGATCATTGCTAACTTAGGTCAAGAAAGATTTCAATATGATTGGCTGTTTTAACAATTTTTTCCCCCAGACTTGCTTAAAAGCAGCTAAACATATTTGATTAGGAAGTTTGGATTACAGAAAAACTTTTTTCTTTCCCCTCCTGTCCTCAAAAGCCTAAAGGTATGATTGTATCATCTTCTCTTCTGTCCTGATATACCAACCCCATCTCCTCAAGAGCCCCCCTGAGGTGATGATAAACAAGGGAGCAGACCACAGAGCATAGTGCCAGTGCTCTGGGTAGCACTGAACACATGAGAGCAAGTCAAAAGCACTGACCCTGGAAAAAACAACTCCACTCCCTTTTCAAAATAACTGGGGCCAAAATCCACAGCAGTTTAGGCTTGGAAGTGCCCACTTCAGGCAGCAGCAAGAGCACCTGGTTTTCCCCTCTTGTTCAAATTAGCAAACATCACTGCCTGGCAGATCCTGCTCAAGCCTTTAAAACAGCTCTCACTCAAACTCCTCTCTCCTCACACCTTCCCAAACACCTAACACAAAGGCAGTTTCCTGGGGGACTGATACCAAGGACTACTGCAATAAAAGCAAGGAAGTTGTTTCTCCACAAGACCCACTGTGTCTCCTTGCTGCCCTAAGAATCCTTGAGTTAACCTGTGAGATGCTCCCAATGAAAAAATGACTGCACCACCTCTATACCAGAAACAAACCAACAACACGGTTCTCTGCAATTAAAAATAGAAAAAGGAACATGACTACATCACAGCTGAGAAAGATCTGGATTTAGAAGTAACTAAATGGGAAAGAAGGACAACTTCTAGGAAAAGAGAAGCATACTTTATTTCCTGAAACTTACTATATGACAAAGCTTAAAGAGATTTATGGCCAAGGTTTCTAAGGGATTCATTTCAAGTTCTCCTGTGAATTTGCATACTGTGATCAAGGTTCAATCACGATTTTCCTTTTTTTATTTTACTTCTATTAGGGTAAAACAGCTCCATGCATTTTCTCTAAATTTTTATTAAAAATGCAAGCCACCTTTGATTCCTTTTCAGAAGCCTTTTTAAGCAACATCAGTACACAGCAGCTATTAAAGTTTAGCTTAATCTTTTGCAAATCTTTCCAAGAGTCAAGAGACTTTTTGTGAGGGGGAATATTTCACACAAACTCACAATAATCCACACTCTTTTTCCCACCTCCTCATTGGACAAAAATCAGACTATCCTCAGAACGTGCATTACATTTCATGGCCCTGCTGAGATTTAGATCTGCTTTGAACCAAGTTCAAGTTATTTCGGATTCTACACTGTGCACCTGTACAAAGAACTCACATAAGTTAAAACATGAGATAACCCTCCCTTATTTTTTCTACTATAGTCAAGTTTGGAACAAGAGGTGGGGGTACCTTTGCATTGGTGACAAGGTAGGTGACAGGGTTAAGGGAAAAGACCCATGTCCATAAACATGCAGCTCTGCTCACAGTCGCCCTGTAACTTCACATATACACTACTAGAAACATCCCTTGCTGGAGGCAGAAGAAAGGGATGGAAGTTAGGAACAGAGCAAGAGGACAACGAAAGGCTGTAGGCTGTGGTGTTTCGTTTTCGAGTTTATTTGATTGTTCTATTTTATCAAGGCATTTCTATGTTAATTAGTTATAAAATGGTTTGCCCCTGTGTACCCCCTGCCCTTCCCAGAGTGGATCCTTCCCTGAGCCCCTTTGTCCAAGTTTTCCCGCCATTTCACCTGCCTGTCAGAGATGTCAATCACCCTTCTCCCCACCACTCCACCTGTCAATCTTCCCTCTGTCTTTGTCTGTCACCTCAGCCCCACCCTGATTCTTCAGGAAATTTCTGTATCAATCACCAGAGCTTTCACAGGTGATTCGTCCATTAGACCCTCTTTCCAACCCTAAGTTCTCCCATTTGCTCTTTGCCACCTCTCATCCCTCCCCCGAAATACCCCTATTGGTCACCTTAGGTTCTATCCCCCAGGTAATTGCCTCCTTTATAACTCCATCTCGGGCGTGGCTCGAGGTCACTCGCCGCTGTCCCTTTGGAGGAAAGGAAGAATAAAAATCCTCTGAACGTTACAGCCGGCACTGACCCTTCCTTTGCTCTTGCCTCTGACTGCACGCAAACAGAAGCGCTGCCCCAGCAAGCCAAACCACGCCCTGGCTGTTTCTCTCTGCCGCGCTGCCGAGTCCCTGACCCCAGCGTGGTGGTGCCGCCGCTCCGCAGCCGACCGGGAAACGCCGCGCGGGCGCGTGAGAGAAACGCAACAGTAGGCCGCAAATAAGTCCTGACACCATGCTTCCCTACATGCAATTTATCTGATTACCAAAAGCCACACATGTTTGAAGGTGATCATAAGGTGATTCCCAGCGACATTTCACTCTTCCATTTCTACTGTGTTGATCAGTGGAAACAAAGGAATTACAAGTTCTGACTGTATTTTCAGTATATTCTAATGCAGTAATTTGCTCTCACTTCATAAATGCCACTAAATGTTCTGCAGTGATCAAATAGCCCTACTGATGAAGTAAGGTTTGTAACACTGTATAGAGTTGAAGTTACTTACATTCGGAAACTCCAGGTCCCCAACAAATGCTGCTCTCATTAGAGAGCCCTTTAGTAGAACTGTCAGAGAGTCAGAAACCTGTTCCTCTAAATGAAGGTCTACACTTTCAAATATGCCTGAGTCAAGGAAAGGTATCAAAATGTGTGATCAGATCACAGGTCATGAAGCTCTAGCGTGATTTAGGCAGCACAACACCAATAGCCATGCTGTGGGAGCTCAGTCTTGACAGCATCCTAAATTTTCAACCTGAAATTGAACCCAGGGCTTGTTTGTAAGGATCCAATGTGAATCATGGGACAACATTTCATAGAGGGACCCTCAGAGAAGTCACTCATGGACAAGACTACAAACCTGGCAAATAGTTGCCCTTAGGACCCAGACATTTAAAGAATTGCCTCTGAACATAAACAAGTTACATCTTCTCACATATAGGAAGAGCATCAAGGAAGCAGCTGACATTTTAGAGGAGTTTCACTCCTCACCCACAATGAAGAATCCATAGCAAAGCTCTTGATGAACTCTGCTCTCCTGGTGACCCAGCTCTGAAGTGCCACACAGTCTGTGGTTCTGCAATTGCTGTCTTATCAAGCCTGTGATGCACCATGTCTACCAGCTAAGTACCATGCCCTAGTCAGCAGAACAGCTCTCAGCATTGGGAACATGCAAAGGACACAGTGGTCTCTGCACAAGCAGGTTTTTGGTGGGTTTGGTAGGAGGTGGTTGGGGTTTCATTTTGACTCCTACCTTTGCTTTCTCTTTTTTTAAGTTTAAGATCACTATTCAGTATGATATAGTCTCTCTCTAGGTAGAGGTTTCTTTGACAAACAATAGAGACTATAATTCAGCAACCTCAAGAGCAATTGAAAGCATTTTTTTAATCTACAGATGACATTTAAATTACAATTTGGGGAACCCTGATAGCTAATTTCTATCATAATCTTACATGCAGAGCTAACTTTCCAGCAACAGAAAGGTTAAATTTGGCACTTTCACCACAACTATCATGATGAACAGGAAAATTTGCTGATGGGTAATATGTCAAAGGAGACATAATACTGTATGCTCAAGCTCTGATCACAGAGAGAAATTTCTCTAACATTTGTGAGCAAGGACTGAATTTTTTGGACTTGCACTTTCAGCACCATATAGTTTACTTCTGAGCCACTGCTTTCATTGTGGCAGCCCACTGCTGGGATTGCCTGAGAAAAGAGAACCTAATCGGCAAAATAAGTTGGATTTTGGGCTTTTCCATTTTTTTCACTTAGGTATAGGATTCAGCTTTTTTTTATTACTATAATTACCTTAATTTTAATAAAAATACTATCATTCCAAAACTCAAAGTGAGAACTTAAGTCAGAAGCACCTGGGCAAAAAGAAACTCAACAAGTACCAGGTCAAATCATTACCTTCCCACCAATATGGTGGTTCTGACCTCTTATATGCAGACACATGTACATGGATCCACTGAAAACAGGACTCTAGGGAGACACAGTGCTTTTTGGGAAGTAGACACATTCTACTTCCAGATTCAAGTTCTAGGCATACATTTTACAGCATGCCAAGGGGACAAGCAGAGCAAAGTGATTAAAAAAAAAAAAGGAAGCACTCAAAATCAAAGTGACACAAAGTCACTGGACCAAAAAAAAAAAAAAAAAAGCAAGACTTCTACAGGAGGAGTAACTGATGACTCATCTATGGCTGCAACCTAAACTTGCCTAGGGTTTCTACTGGTTTTTCATATCCTTATGGTAGATCTGTAATTTAGATATATACTGGAAATATGGCATGTTCATAAGTAATTTTGAACACAGATTCATATCTCCACCTGACCTTTCCAATAGACAAAGTAAATTAAAGTGAATAACATATGCAGTAAAGTTTATGTGAAAATGGAAAAGCTTTCATACCATAGATTGTTCTTATTACAATAATCACTGTAAAGATTAACTCACATTGAGGGCAATTCCTTGGCACGGTGAACCAGGAAAGCTTATTGCCCAAAGTGACTGCCTCAGATTCAGACTAAGATCTCAGCCTATGATTAGAGTGATCTAACTAACAAGTATGTCTATTAGATGGGTTTTTTGGCATTTTAAATATTCTAAGTGTATAGATTATCTAAAAGCATACACTTGCAGAGTAACAAAAATATTTATGGTATTGATGCCTCTTATGCCTTGTTCATAGCTATAAGGGATATAAAAATAGAAGTAATACATGACTTAAACCAGAGACCTTGGAGAAAAACAGAAAAGCTCACAGCTGGAAATGTCACATCTTTTCTTTAGGACAAAATACAAAGTTAATCCTATTCTCCTCGTTTATTAATATTCAATTGAATCTACATGCATTTTAATTTGACTTGTGATTCTTGCACATTTTAGACATACATATAAGGAAGAAAAAAGTAATAGTTTCTTACATTGGTTGATCTTCACTTCCCCACACAAAAGCAAAACCACACAAACCAAAAGAACCATCTCCTATTGTCTGGATCACAAAGAGACACCTCAGATCTCCTAGACTCTACGGTGATGATGTTTAATATTCTTCCCATCTCCTCATACACATTTCTCTCCACTGCTCTAGTAGTTTTCCACCAACTCTTTAATCTCAATAACCATGTTTCTCTATACTTTTTCAAAGGTGAAATGACTAGAACTGAAAAGAGGGTTCCAACCAAGAAAAATCAGCACAGTGGCACAGCTCTGTTGGTATTGCCTATTCACCTCCTCCTGCCTACAGCAGCCCCCCAGTGCTCCACAAACAGAAAGAGAATGGCTGCTCCAAAGCCTGTGTTCTGCATCTCCCACAGTGGCACAGTACTAGGCACAACAATGCCATCCCTGCATACTGTTAGCATTTTGAAAGAGATTTCTAGAAATAGCTACACTACTGACTTAAAAAAGCCATTTTCTCTTTACCTTCAGAGCTTTTTCATCTGATTAAAGACACTATTATTCTTCTATTAAGACATTATGTGGATGTACCAAAAACGTGAATGTAGAATATAATATCACAATGACAACAGAAGTTCTTTGCTCATGAATTTCAAAAAAATCCATCTTACCACTGACTTTGTTATCTCATGTACAGTAGCACAGTAATACTCTGTCATAACTCCAGTAATTTCTGCAGTTGATCATAATCTATTGTAAAACAAACTCTGCTAAAGTCAGTCCCCTCAAAACAACGTGCTAGGGGATTAATGCTTGCAAAATGTAGAACTTCTCACAGGAGTTTTATCTTTCAGGTGAGGCAGAGGATCCAGAACTTTAAAAGCAATAAGGCAGCAAAAACACTGTCAAAATAAGGATAATGCTAAAGTTATATTTACAACATTCAGTTAAACCAAAAAAACCAGGAAAAGAGCAAAAGTTGCAGCTTGATTTAGGCAACTGCAAGATCTATTTAATTAAGGATTAGCAAATGTAGGACTGTATTTTAACTGAATAACCTTCCACTAAATCTGATGTATTTTCTAACTGAATTTATGCAGAATTTTACACTATGTTTACCTCTCAAAATGTCTATATAAAAAAGTACCTAAAAAACTACAATTAAGACTTTACAAATTTGGTCTGTAATGCAGGAGAGCAGTTCAATTGCCTCTCAAATTCTTATCTACAAAATTACAAAGGAATGTGGAAACAGGATTTTGAAATTTATATTGATTAACAGCAAACTTGCATTAAGTTTGGACAGAGGGAACAAGAGGACCATCTGTAGGTTGTGTAGTTAGCCAAGCTGTAGGATGCTTTACAGGATGATTCGCAGAAATTATCATAGTTCTGACTCATAAATGGCAAATTATGTGTTTGGTCTGAAGTCATTCAACTTTAGCAAAAGCAAACATAAGCTTCCAGCAGCTTGATGAAAACAGCACCACAACCTAAAGGAAAATATCATTCCAGAACAGTACAAGCAAATGGCTGAAGAAAATATTGCATGCCTTAATAGATAATGATAAACTAGGGATGGTTTGAATTAAGTAACAGAAAACTCACACTAGAGACCTGGGATTTTAGGATCTTGTGAAACCATTTCTAGACTGCACAGAATCCCTCCATTCACAGACGTAACAGATAATTGGATATGGAGAATACTTGGACGTGATTCAGGTTGAAAGTCACAAATTGTGGCAGAAGCTCTGTAGTTTTGCGAGTCAACATTAGAAGAAAAAAACCTACATTAATCTGCTCTAACAACTCCCATCTAACATTAGCCATGAACTTTCATCCACTTGTGCCTATCTGAAGCCATACACCCAGGGTTCAGCTAAGGCAAATCTTCTAGAAAGGAATTAAATTTGACTTGAAAATTACAAGAGAAGGACAAACTCACTTCCCAACCTCTAAAAATCACTTTCTACACTCCCAAAAATCTGCCAGCAGTTTCCATCTCTGTTCTCAGTGCTGGGTCTGGGGAGCAGGTGCAGGCTTCCGATTCCAGTTACAGCTTTTCTCACCCCAGTTCAGTGATTGCCAGAGCTCCCTAGCTACTGCAAATATGATTCACTTAAGTACACGCTGCCCTTCTGGGTCAGTTTTTATCATTTAAAAAAAGCCAAACTTTAAATTGGTATTCAAAGAAACAAAAAGAAAACTCCACCCTAAAAACAATCAAAAAGCTACCCAAATTCTCATACAATGATTCATTCTTAACTGATAAAAACCCTTTTGCCAAACAAGACAGACCTCTGCTGTTGGATGAAGTTATTGCAAGCTTCACAAGCTTCCTCATTACCCCAGAACAATTCCCTCGGGCTGGTTATAGGTTATAGCTTGCAGTGCAAAGCAAGGCTCTTGCTACACCATAGTGGCATTTGAGGTGGCTTGTTGGCAGAGGTAGCCAAGCACAAGACAGGGTGGTCAGTCCCTCCTTCCTAGTGCATTTTTCCCTAAGGCGCCCATCTCATGGAAACAAACATGCTCAGAATCTCATAAAAAGCTACCCTTGGTGGCACTGCTGTTGCTCCTTAAAATAAGGTGCTATAGATCTCACAAGCAGCATTAAAAGATGTAATTGCCAAGACTAAGAAATTTAAAGATTTAAAATGAATTCATATTCCACAAATATCAAAAAGCCTGCTTGCAGGTCAGCTTTCTATTGACCTGAACTGAGGTCTGTGACACGGGGACTAACATGTGTCTGCCAGTCACAGCACCCCAAATTACATGCCAACCCCGCCCAAGTTAAACTACAGCTGTACTCGGGCTACCCAGTGCCAGTATCCCTGTCAGATCCCTGTGCTGCACCACCATCACTGTGGACTGCAACATTGCTGTGATGGTGTTCCAAACACTGGAGTTGAAAATGTGGTTTCTTATTTGGTTAAGAAACAACCAGAACCCTTCCATTGAAATAGCAGGCTATTTAGAAACAGAATTATCCTTCCTCACTGTTCCAAGCAAGAGCAGGGGGAAACAGGCTAAAATCCCCATTGACAAAATCATCTGGGTTGGAAGCAAGCACTAACAAGGCAATATAGATGAACTAGATGCAAAGAAGTCAGTCCAAAGTCAGATTTGACTCAGACTCTGTGGCAGAAATGAGATAATTATAACCTGGGGCATATTTCAGAGGTAGATCTGGAGCAAGGGATATCTGTTTCTTTGAATACTTGGCTGGGGTGTGTCTATGCAGAGAATTAAAGTCTTGCTACAAAAAAGTAAATAATTACACCTGTGAGAGTTGTTCTCTATGACAAAACTCAACATTACCATCTGAAACAAAGTTACACTACACCCAGTTCATTATGGTATAGAGATACAAGACACATCACAGCAGTTTAAAACACAGATACGAAAAAAATTATCCGGAAGCTTTAGAGGAGCTTAAACTCAGCACGAGAAATACATAACTGCCATGGTTAAGTTTGCCCTTGCTTTTTGGATTTGTTTCAGCCTTCCAAGACTGGTTCTCTTTTCTCCAAGAGGGTAAGACCCTCAAAAGTTACCACTTATTAAAAGGCACAGTATTGCATTAGTGTCAGCAGTATAAGCACCATTTTCAATGCCTAAAGTATGACAGCAACATG
Source organism: Irena cyanogastra (assembly GCA_013397155.1). Taxonomy (NCBI): domain Eukaryota; kingdom Metazoa; phylum Chordata; class Aves; order Passeriformes; family Irenidae; genus Irena; species Irena cyanogastra. Next base: position 35,868 of record VWZV01001841.1, on the reverse strand, counting down.
ACTGAGGCAGTTCCATCTGTAGCAAATACAGTGAATGACTCTCTTACATAATGCAGAAATGTGTCTGGCAGCCTAAAATCAGCCAGCTGAGAAAGGAAATCAGGTAAAAAAAGGCACCACACCTTCCAGCTGCCATGGTTGCTCACTACAGCAGCCTCTCTGCTAGCTGCTGGAAAGATTAGCAAGGGGACAAGTGAGCTGTCAGATGTCCAAACTGAAAACTTACATATCAAAAGCTTTGTGACATCCAAAGCACGAAGTAAATTTCATTGAGCTTTGCAGTAGCTTCGTAAGCTGAACGCTCAGTTCTACCCAGCCCACGCTAGGTGTCAGTCGTGCCCCAGTAAGGCCAGAGGCTGGCATGTAGGGATACGGGGAACGGGTATTCCCAAAGCACTGCGTTTTCCTTCTAGATTACTAACGGTCAAGCTTGCTTAGTGGTCAGAGTACAAGAATAAAAACAGCTTTCTGTTCTCGTGGACAAATACTAACAAACAACATACTTTGTCTTTCAAATGTGTTCTCGTAAAGCTGGGATGGTCTTATAAGTAAACCTAAGAAAGGTTTAAAAACAGGTCAACATAGCCACAGTAAGTGCAATCTGGTTTCTGTAGGGAAATAAAGAAGCCAAAAGACTTTTGTACTTGATTTTAGGAAGATGAAATTTCCCAGAGAAAAAGGTAAGCCAAAGTTGTTCTACAAGAAGCAGAACTAATGGGGCCTGTTTCTCAACAGACCTATGGCTATTGTTTCTTGGACATCTTTCCTCCTTCCACCCTTTTGGAGAGAGATACAGTACACAGATTTCCTGGCAGGCTTATATATTTTATATGTATTGAATAGTACATGTTGATTTGTGGCCAGGTACAGTTCTGCTTTTCCATCCCTTGGTAGCGTACTGCTTTGAATGTCTGCTTATTTGTGAACAGTCACAAAATTTTTTGAGAACAGAGGTCTAAGTGCCTATTCCTCTTCCCAGCTTGACTGCAGCTGCCCATGGTATCCATACTGTTGGGGTGTCTGATCACTGTGATTGTATACATTGCTTCCCTAGGAACACTCTAAAGACCCAATCAAGTCAATCAATTTTGACATCCTTCAACAAGACTGCTGCATAACTGCTTGCTTATAGATCATGCACTGCCAGGGTACAGCAGTTCTCAGTACAATTCTATAAAATGAAACTTATCTTTGTCCCCATGCCAACAGACTGCAGTCATGTCCACATCCCACATAGCGGATTGCAGTTTATTTGCCAGCTTCAGTCCAGCTAGTTCAAGGAAATGTTACAATACATCCTAAGTAGTATGGGTTAGGGTCTCCACACGGAGTACACACTCATCAGCTCAAGTTCATGCTGTCATCATATATCTACTCTTGAGACTGAACCTTTGTCCCACAGCTGCAAAAATATCACAACCAGCTGCAGAGCAGCACCTGGTAGGAAATGCACATAATGTTATCTGAAATTATCTCACTCTGCATTTGACAAGAATATGATGTATACAGATAAAAGACAAAGTGCACACAGTGTACCTGAGTCATTTCCACCTCACCCCCGCAAAAAAAAAAAAACCAAACCCACAAACCTAATCCCACAAATCAGCTACTTAAGATGTTTTTGACTAATGTAGACACAGGACAGGACAGGCAACACTTTCTATACCACAGACAGAGGTGCCCAGCAGGCACTTGGCTTCATTTAGCCCTTTTGCCTATGAATGTTTTCAAGTACCATGTTATGCTAAAAAAGTCACTGACCTGAGTATGTCTGAATTCCTGTCATCAAGGTGATACTCAAACCTCAAATCTCCGCTTTCCTTAAACAAAATTCACATCTACCCGTCAGAACACTCTGGTAGTCCTGTGAAATTCCATGTTGTGACACAGCAACACATGATGAAAATTATTTAATGCCTTGTATAGAGCCCGTACCATCTTTGGTCATTGGATATTTCTGCTAATTCCCACAGACTGAAGCAGCGAAGGGCAGCCAGCCTCCTCGAGACACTCACCTGGGAAAGGAGTTGCCCTCATTCCATGTCTTCAAGCTGTGAGGAAAGTTGATTCTAGTCTCACACATTGGCTTTGTGGTAAGAATTGAAAAAGTCACACAGCAAGATCTTTTGCTTCTATTTCTCAGATTTAGTCTAGTATCTATACTGCTGTGTATGAAGCAAAAATGTTTCAGAAAGAGGAAACCATTAGGCTACTCATTTCAGTCTTGAATAGATCATTTGATCACAATAACTTGCCAAACACAACGTGCAGATAGATTCGGGTGCCCAGATCAGCAGCCACCTGACTCCCCATAAACAGCATGCCAAACTCTTTACTTTTTCCCAACTCATAAGGACAATAATGGGAGGGGGAAAAAACTATTCTTGAAGTTTCCATGTCAAACTTTGGGCCCCAAGGCAAGTCTCCTTTCCTCCTTACATCCTATCCTTGTAGAGAGGATAACTATCTCTCCCTTATAAAGCTGCAGCAGTCAGTGTTCAAAAACGAGTTTCATCAGACAAATCTGCTATTCAGGCCCAGAAACAGACCCTATGCCACATACTTAAAGGCTAAAGGGGGGTTTGGTGTTGATGACAACATAAGCAAGGAGACTTGTGAACAAAACACTATGCATTCCCAACCCCAATAAGCTAATCTTGCAGTATTTCTGATCTTTACACTGTACAGTCACAAGATCAGGTCAAATGTTTTCAGAAAATATAATGGAAACTGGAGTTTAATCTTGCTCATCTATGGAAAGCATAACAGAAAAAATTTATTAGTTCTACTAGATAATATTAAATTTCCTTTGTTTTTACAGAGAGGTGAAAGACAGTTTTAACAATGCAAGTTAGTGCCCCTAAACTCAACTGATCAACAGCATATCTGGACATTGCATGATGCCCAAGTATAACTCCCAAAGAAATAACAGCTAAAAGAAACAGTGCAGGAAGAGCTCCCTCAATTTTTCCAAGATATCTCCAGATACTCTGGCAAAAAAAAAAAAAAAAATCAAAATCACAAATCTCAAAGGGTTTCTCCATCCCCTGTGATAAAAAGTCCAATTTCTTTGTCAGCTGCAGATAGAGGTTCAGACTGTAACCACCCTGCACCACAGGGAAGGCATCCAGCACTTGTATTCTTTGCTGAAGAGGATCTGCAGGTGCTCCTCCATCCTCCAGATACTATTATTATGAAAGAAACACCCTAATCCAAGTTAGATTCCCTGTTCAGAATTGCACAAGCCATTATTTCCAGACAGCTAGAGACTTATTCTGCATCCTATACTGTCAGCATCTGCTCATACAGCACTTACTGTGCCATTAAATGCCTCCCCCAGCTGTCAGCTGGGAACCCAGAGCTGCTTCATCTCACAAAAAGCAGCTCTTCCAACTCCTCATGCAGGGTCCATCCACATTAGTTAAAGAATAAAAAAACAGGCAGAAGGAGCAAGCTAGGCAAAACAGTATTTTAATGATCCACTTATCTCCTGGGGCCTCACCTCATTCAAGCTACACAGCTGAGAATCTGTATGTCTTCAAGGGGAAAATTCTCTGCTAAAATCAGCCCCACAAGTACATTAGAAGCATTCAGTCTGCACACATGCTTTTTTGCTGGTCAGGGACAGAAAAATAAGCATAGAGCTGGCTTTCTAGCAGTCAAACTGAAGTCCAAGACTTTCAGCAAGTGTAAGGAATACTGTGCCAGGCACGCGTTATCAAATTTAAGAGGAGGCTCTGTAGATTGACAAGCTTTCTTCCTTAACATCTACAGCAAAGAAGGAGTTTGCAGAAGCACTTCTACCCAACATTTATAACTGAGTCATAAGAAAAGCCAGTGAAAAAGAAGGCTCACAAAGCTGATAGCCACAGTTGTTTAAGTCACCAACCAGATGGTAACAGTTGTTTTGGCCACTTGTTGCCTGTAGCTATGCCTGCAATGCACTTTTAAAGGCCACCAAGAAATACAATGAAGGAGTTGTAATGCCTTGAAGGCAAAGATTGGTGGTAATATTTAGAGAACAGGTACCCCATACAGACTACTTAAAAAAACACAAAGCACCAAACCTATCCCCCGCAAAAAAACCCCAAAACTACACATACACCCCCCCCCCNCCAAAAAAAAAAAAACCCAAAAAAACCCCACCCCACAAAATAGCATAAAAGCAACATTTCTGGTTTTTAAGCCTGCTTCAACCCACTCTGCAAAAGCCAGGACACCTTCAACTCCAGGCACAGTGGGTGGGAGTTAAGAGTCAGACAGTTTAAAATGTGCTGTGCTGAAGCCTTTACACCACCTTCCAAGAACCACCACAGTCACAGCACCAAACCTGGCAAACTGATGAAGCCATCACTTCAAACCTGCAGCAACAACTTCTCATAGCTCTAGATATTACACAAAGTCTACTCTGGTTTAAAGATAAAGCATTTCATGGGCAAGAGAAGCAATAAGTTGCCATACCAAACCACTCTGTACCTGCAATCAGAGCCTACTGTACTGTTAATTAGCTAATTAGCTGTACTGTTAATTAGTTAATTAATACTATTAGAAGAGTTAAATATTAAAAACTCCAGTCCCCCCAGTATGTTGCCAGTCTACAGGATTTGGAACTAAATGCGTATTTCAGGCTTTTCAAAGAAGCCTGGTCAAATTTTCTCCCAAAGCTGATAGAGCAACTCATGATAACAGTTTCAAAAAAAGTAGCACTGGGCAAAAACTGTAAGAACAAGACTAAAGAAGGATAATTTTGTAGTGACCTAATCAGTCACAACAGTGGCTCATCAAGTAAAGAGATAAACAGTTATTCCATGAAGAAGCTGAACTTAAAATTTCTTTTCTCTCAATTCAGACATTCCAGGAAGTTTTTTATTCCTTGCCAGTTACATCTTAAAACATTCATATTCTTAAAGCTATATTTACAAATGAGCTTACTGCAAAACCCAAGAGTTAGAAAAGTCAAAATGAGGATCCAGGTATAACAATGTCAGAGACTCCTGGCTGATCGTCTAATGTGCACGAGAACTCCTGCTTACCTGTCTGGAATGAAGATGAGTTTCTCAATTTCTGTTTCAAGTCCAGAAACCTGGAGGGCTCCAGGGACAAGAATTGGATTCAGCCTAGCTTCTTCATCAATAGGATTGTATAAGCCTTACCTAGACATCAAAGCCTCTAGGGTTTTAAAATTTTATAACATAAAGCAAACAAAAAAACCATGTTCTTCATTTGCACAGTAAGTACACATCTGTTCATCTCGAGCATTTTAAAATTATTAAATATTCTTTTTACACAGATGCTTCAAGGCTGACAGTATGTACACCAAATACTTCACCTGCTCAAAGTCAATTATTTATTCCAAGCTGGCTCTGAGAACCAAAAAGGGGGGCAAGTCTGCCATGCAGCATATTTCAGGAAAATGACTCACTAAGTTCAAAACGTTTTACACATTTAATTAAGCCTTACGCTAACTCCAGTTGGCAAGCAGGAGTATGAATCATGGAAGCTAGATCACAGGAGCAAACTCAAGGCAACACAAGAACTTAACTGCTTACTTCTGGAGCTGAACAATGACTTGCTGAAGCAGGGATCCGGGAGAATACTCCTCACTTCATAGGCCAGCGTAGCACAGACAGGGAGCAAGGGGGAGGCAGAAGGGAACTGCCATGACTTGAAGCCCAGAGGCTGCACCAACCAGTCGCTGCTGAGGCACTGACATCAAGCCCTCTGCTAACCCTCTCTGTGCTGCCAGCTGACACTGCTACACTGGCCGACTGCTCTCCCCCTTCAGTGTCTTCTACAAAGAAAGACGCTTTCTTCCAACAAAGGATGGAACATCAAGGATAAAGAGGCAGTGGTAATGGTCATTAGCACAACTTTTGTGTCATCATTGTGCACACTACTGCATGTACTCAGTGGTTACCTTGCTGTTACTTGACATATTATGCACTGCAGTATCCTGAGCTCCTTTATTGAGATAGACTACTAGGAAAATAGATCAAACTTGCACAAAATAGTCCTGATGCTAAAATAAACACCATTAGCACATACACGTGTTATCCTGTTGCCCACTCCCACAAGCAATGAGCTAAAGTAATGAAGAATACAGAAGAGAGCTGAGATCTCAGGAGACCACAGAAAAATGTACAATAGATATTTAGTTTAAAAGGATCCACAGAACATCCATCAGATGTGCTATAAATCAGCCTCCATCATGCACCTAAAAAAAAGTAGAGCAACAGCACATGGAAAAAAAAACATATACACACCACAAGTTGGCTGCAAGGAAACACAAGTAAAGTGCAGTCATTGTCCTTTGCACTCTTACAATATGAAATACGCACAGTAGTTTATAATTAAATTCCCACACACCTGCAGTGCTATTAGTGTATCCCTCTCCATCCTCAACATCCAGACCTGCAGGATGATTAGCTTACCATATCAGACAAGGGGACATGGACAAACAATCTGCACACGGTCAGGATCTCACTGTTACCATTTCAGCCAGCACAAAGCTGTACAGCTGAGGGCATACAGTCCGCAGACCAGAGGTACAAGAAGATCAGAGGTCCCCGTTACAGCAGTAGATTATGTTTTTTACAGGCATGCTTAGATTGCTTCCTTGGTTAAGTTGAAGCCATTAAGAAACATCCTGCCAGAGGCAGTTACTGCCCTCCCCCAGTCAAAGGGCACTGATGTTAAACATGTGGCTCAGAGATATTTGTGGCAGAGGTTGTACTGACTTTCAAGGCCTTTCCCACTAATGCACTTGAGGCTTCAGGTGGCAACACTCACCCTGTAGAGGGAAAGATTAATTCTTCAACCATTCCCATACTACTGATCTGAACAATGCTGAATGCTTAGACATAGCTACCAACACTGAGCTATCGGATAGCTAAATTCTTCATGCAATCCTAAACCAAGCCTGATGCAAACCAGCAAGCAAGCAGGGAAAGGCTGTCACCTTCTTATACCTTTTCATTCACCTTTACATCCACAACAACGTTGTACAAGATGTGCATCAAGCCTGGATATCAAGTCATACTTATTTAGTATTGTGCTTTACTGCTTAAGCATTTGTTGTATACTGGAATCAGACATTTTTAGGATTTGATCACTTATCTTGTCTTCTGCAGAAGTAAACAAATGTCACACTGCAAACTGACAAATACTATTCAGATCTCTGAGCTACGTTAATCTCCCTTTCACTCAACAAGACTGACACCCACAGAAACATATTAATATCTGCAGTAAGATCCTTGTCATTTCCAGAGGAAATCTCTCTGTGAAACCAGATGCATACTCTGGAGCTTCAGGGCTACCTTCTCCTCCCTGAAGTGTGATAAAATCTTATGCCAGGCTAAGAAAAACCAACAGCAGGAAATTCAAAAGAATAATCCAATCAGATATAGAAATAGATGCAGACACACACCACAAATCTCCTACTCTGACAGATTTTCTGACTCTATTCTTTGGGTCAGATGTGCCCTGTGCATCTAATCTACAACTGTCATGGTTTGACAGACAGCTGGGGAAGCCACTGAGAAGTTGGACATGCCTCTGTGAAAAACATGTTAAAAATGAAAAAAAGCCGGGAACTTCCTCTTCCCCTGCTGGCAAGAAGGTAACCAGGTCGGGCCTGGCCTGTGTCTCAGCGGGCCGGGCGGGGCGGCCCTGCCATGGCCTGGGCACTCTTCGCCTGCCCTCCCTCCTGCTGCCTTCCCCCATCGGTTGCCAGGGAGCAGGGAGAGGTTTGCCAGGGCCGCATGGAGCCAGCCTTGCTAACCTCCGGCTGCTTGCTGCGGCCCGCACGGGACCCAGCCGAGGCCGCTGGCCCACATCCAGAAGCCAGCCCCAGGACTTTGCTCCATGGAAGCTGCCCCAAGCACCGGGCAGGGGGACAGGGAGGCCCCATCCCAGCCTGCTGCTGCTGGATTCAGGTCTGACTGATTCGATCTGAGCCACAGCTGCAGCCATCAGGAGAACCCAGTTCGATTGGGGCCCGGGCGACATGTTACCCCTTTCAGTGCTTCAGTCCTCCCCCGAGCGAGAGAAAAGAACAAGATGCAAGCATGTGAAGAAACAACAGGGAGGCATCATGGGTCAGCTAAGTCCCAGATAGGAGGGATGAGAAGATGCCTGCTTGGGGCTGAAACCCTCTTGTAAAGCTATGGAGAAAGACTCTTTTTCTTTATAATACATGAGATTATGGGGAGATGAAGGTGTTCAAAATTGATGTCTAGCAAAAGCCTCCATGCTGAAGTAAGCAGATGTGAAAGTAGCTGTGATCCCATGAGAAGTTTGAACAGAGAGAGAGAGGAGGAGTCCTCTGCCCCCAGAAGAAGAGGCAGATCTCTGTTCCCAGGGATGAGGATGATTTTAGAGATAGATAATGAGGATTTTTGCCTTTGAACTGTTCATTTTTAAAATAATACCCCAGAAGTCGACATGGCCCATCGACAAGCTGTGGGAAGAACTTCACGATGGCAGATTTTCCCCCGGGCGGCTGCTAGTCATGAGAAAGCCACAAGAGAACTGGTTTTTTCCTCTTGTGGAGAAGTCTCCAGAACCTTATAAGAGGGACTGCTCTCCCTGAGTGAACTGTAGAAAGACTATGTCAGAGGTGGTAAACTGACTGGAATTTTGGGTTTGGTTCTTTGCACTGTCAGTGTTCAAGAGAAGGGTGATGGGGGGAGGAGAAGTGGGTCCGAAGGGTTTGTCTTGATTCTTACTATTTTTTCTTTTCCTTTTTAGTTACTGTTAATAGATTTTTCTTTATACTCTTTTGAAGTTTTGCACCTGCTTTGCCTATCTCACAGCAAGAAGTAGGTCTATTGGCTGGGAAATCTCAAAATTAGTGAAAATTTTGAATTGGCCAACTAAAACCACTACATGAAATTGGTGTTTCCACCCGGTTTCAAACTGAAACCACAACAACAGCCTAAAAAATTTCAGAGAAATCTCTAATTTCTTTGAGTAATCCTTCGGTCTTTTCCTAAAAGTTAACAGCATTATACATACCTGGCTTAGGCATTCAAGTTTGTAATTTCCTTCAAGTATTTGGCTGCTAACAGTACAAGAGACCACTCTAGGCATCTGTGGAGAACCTAGACAGCTGTTTAAGAAGAAACTCCCAAGAACACCTGTATGCATCGAGCTACCCAGCACACAGCCCTGCTGGGATAGGGCCCTGCCCTTGCTTGGCAACCACAGGGCCAAGGGACCAAGGCTCCTTCTGACAAGGGGACAGCCCAGAGGATGCTGCCCTAGGAAAACTTCCCTCTGAAGAAAACCCCTCATCTTCACCTCTGCAAATAGCTTCTCTGCAGTGCTGCTGCAGGACAGGCTCTAAGCAGACCTCACCTCAGAGGCCTGTTGTGTCAGGTGCAGTCAGAAATACTGCAGTTAGGATGCTGGGATTCACTAAGCATCCCCTTGCTCTAGCTTTCATTTTAGGAATAGAAGTCAGCCCTCCTTCTACTGCTACACTCCCCTAAAGAGCTCCCCAAACTGACTTGAAAGAGATGAAGAGATCAACCATTTCAAAGACTTTAACTGAAATCATAAATAAATAAATAACACCCCCCTCACCATGCCCTCCCTCTTGAGCTGTGCAGAGTGCTCAGAATAGCCTTCAAGACCACTGCTGCAGCATTTCAGAAGCTGTTTCAGATGACAGACACTCAGAGGTGGCTCACTGACATAACCAAAACCTTACTTAATGCAGATTAATTCTGTTGTAACAGCTTTCTTTATAGGAAGGGTGACTCACAACCCTTTGCTTTCTTAAAAAAGAAATAAAGCAAAACATTAAAAGCTGCTGTGATATATACTGTACAAAAAGTCTCTCAAGACTGTTCATCATAATACAAGACTTTTTACAGAAAAATGCAGGAGATTATACCAACTAAACATGCACAATTAATAGCACAAACCAGGAAGCAATCCACTCAAATAACAGGTCTCGCGTACAAGAGTATATCCACTTCAACAGTACCATACTGCTCCCTGTTCTGTTTGCAATGCTTGCTTCCATGAGAGGTATCATTAAACATATGCATTACCTTTTCACCTCAGTTGAAAGTTGAGAATTGGACTGAAAAGATAGAGGTTTAGATTAGTAAATACTGAGGATAGAGGTTTAGATTAGTAAATACTGAGGACCACTCAGTTAGTGATTAATTGAGGTGAGAACTGTGGTTGCTAGTGTACAAAAGGATCAGACTACTTGTTCAAGTGCTAAACATGAATAAATATGCCTGATCTGCACACTTAAAATCCAGACCATTCCAAATAACAAAAGACACCAATTAAAGTGATAGACTGTACTTCAATCATCCATCATATATGTGAATGCTAGTTAGAATCCACTTTGCTTTTCCCTCTCTTTTTGTTTGATGTTTCTTATCAGAAAAAATACTTCCAGACCAGATTTAACAAACCCAGTAATCACTCTAATTACTCGCACAATTAAAAGGGGGAGAAAACACATACAAAATAAAGACAAAAATAGCAATCAAGAAATCCACATCCACTTTTGATGAGAAAACTCTGATCAGGGGCAGAATTTGTCTTTTACTCCTCACACCCAAAACTGAAATGTTTAGAAGACTCAGATTTCTACCTCATGTAATTACAAAGAGGTCATTTGATCATGATACCTACACTTCAAGAAACCTAGATGTACTGAGAATTCTATGTAGATACTGGATCAAAGTTCTGAATACCTGGGAACTTGCAGCTAACTTCACAAACAATATTGTAACAATACCCACCTGCAACCCTAGACATCTGGTCTTTACATTCAGCCCACACTTAGCTGGTGTTGAAGCAGCTCTCTTCCACAGAGGCATGACTTTTGTGGCCACCTCTCAGAAATAACTGGCTGAATGAGACAAAGCATCTGGTAGTTTTAAGCATCCAGGTGCTTGAGAAGAGGTAATTTGCCTTCCTTCTTGACTTCCAAAACTTACGTAGTGTTGTTTCTGTTGCTGCTCTGAATACTTCACATGCCACTTGTAAATATCAATATAATCTCTGTGAAATCCTGAGTGTAATAAGCATGCCTGAGTACTGATCATGCATTCTACAAACACAAAACTTGTGCAAGGGTAATTCATTTGTTCAAAATGCAGCCAGACTAATTTATTACCAAAAGCTCCCTTTCTAGTCAGCAGGGAAAACTAGTCAGGTCTTGAAAAAAATAAAGTGCATCATGAAGCACATAACTACCTAGAAACAGAAGCTTAATACTTGGCATCTCCAATAACAACATAACTCTTCTGTGTCTAACCATGCCCATTTGAGAATATATTTTTAATTTTTTTTTTTTCATTTAGAGCTACCTTCTGATTTTTCCTATCAAATCTTTGGAAGAAAGTAGTCAGAGGAAGACTTTCTTCCAAAATAACAGTGCCCATCTTGCTTCTTTGTCACATTACTTTTCCTTATGGTGAAAGTTATTTCTTAACCTTGGAAGTAGCAGGGAAGAAGAGTAGAAGATTCAAAGAAAGAACTGTCTTTTCAACACAAAACACTATGTTCTAAGAGAGAACAAACCACAGAGTGAGCAAGAAAATTAGAGCAATCTGGTAGGGAAAAAAAAGCAAAACAATTGTAAAATGAATTACAAATTCATAGTAATGAAGAAAAATGATTTTTTTTTTCACCCTAGAGTTGTGACCATCTGCATGCAAATTGTAGTTTGTTTCCATTTTAAATAACACATCTCTTTAGGAGGCACCATACTCATCACAGAAATGATTTATCCCTGACTCTAGGGACTGCCAAGTGACTCATCTCCCCTGATGACACAATTCACTGACAGCCAGCACACTCTTGGGCACCAATGGCCATTATGGTATAGGATTATTTTCATCACGGAATGGTTTTCCCCAGATGAACTTTCATTTGTCTTAAGTAAGAACCCTTGTTCAAAATCAAGCAACCTAATTCCATTAAGCATTTTACATCTTGCAAATACTATCAGAACCTCTTTTCCCTGTTCAGCATGACATGATAGCTGTGACCACAGTGCAGTCTGCAACATTTCTGTTAAAAGCCTCCAAATACAGTATATTTTCTGTGCATCCATATGCCTGCCTAATTGATTAAATCAGAGTTGGTATTTTAGAATCCACTTACCAAAAAACATTTTGTTGATTAGTGGTTTGTGCCATCACTAAACATGGCAAACTTAAAAATCCAACACACAACAGAGAGCACACCTAAAAAACCCACAACCCCCACACCTTGTCCCTGAACTCTGCAGGTTGCACCACCCCACTGCATCAGGGCTTCCTGGAGCATGAGGAACAGAGATGAAATCACCATCACTCCAAGGTCCTGATTCAATAAAGACTCAAGAAGATGAAGGCAAACACAGGTAGAAGTCACACTTCAATAGGAGGGAACATCAGCTATTATCTCCAGGGAAGCTCTGCTGCCAGCTATAATTATCAGTAACTCTCTCTACCCGCTAAAAACCCATCATTCAGGCTCTCAAGAGATAGGGAGACAGGGTTCATTTCTGCTTCTGAAAGACTAAGGTTGCTGAGAAACAGAATCTGTCACCCTTTGGCCACGGAGAGAATAGTTCCAATGAAGGTTGCCATTCACTACAGACAGCAGCATTTAGCAACAGCTGCAGAGAGCCAGAGGGGTTCAAGACTCCTGAAAAGGGTTCACAGACTTGTGGAGAAGTTTCTTTCAAGAACTGTTACCTTCTCTAATGCATCAGAGCCACAGCAGTACACTGAAAGCAGTAATTCAAACAAGTAACAGTGATGGTGCAATAACAACAGCTAGAACCAAAAAGTGTAATGTGAATGGCATATCATATATAAATATGTTGCTAAATTTGTATGTTTAAGTTTAAATGTCAGAAGTCTTTCAGACAATGTAATAAGTTTAACACACTGCTTACCACCAAAATTTGAAGTTTTCTATGTCTCTATTTGCTTTATAAAACATACAAGGGGGGCAGAGAAAGAAAAAATAAGTGAAAAAATAATAGGCTTTCCTTTTCTATTGATATCTCCCCTATGTCTATTTGAATTCAGTTGAGACAGTGACAACAAGAAAGCAATTTACAAAGAATCAGAAGTAACAAAATTCTATTTCAATGAGAGTAGCACAGCTGTTTCCTTGCCAGCCTCCCCTTCATTGCTGGAATTCTGAAGACAAACTCAGGGGTGCAAGAGGAAGAGGAGACATTTCACTCATCTCATGACCTCAGATTAAACCATTTACTTTTTATCAAGGACACACATTTTTATATACTATTTTTCATGGAGTTAAATAGAAATCAATATTCTGTTGGTTGCCTGATCAACTTCACTCCAAAACAAATTGCGGTTATTTACTCTTCTTAGACGTGTTAGACAATAGGCATTGTAGATTAATACATTTTGGGAATTAAAACTGTTTCTAAAAATCAATTTACAAAGTAATTACCTACCTAATCCTTTGTAAAAGCTAAATACTAGGGATTTTTTTAATGAAAAATTTTAAGTAAAACAGCTTACACTGCCCACACCACATGCTCAAAGAGCTGTGGAAAAAAGAAATAATTTGTTTCTTAAATACATCACCAGTGCAATTTTGTGACAATCTATGCAAGGTCATAATTTTCCAGTCCAGGTCTGTATTTGAGCTCGCTGAGCATCTATTTGTATAGAGAGAAAAAAAGTCATCCCAGATAGATGCCTACAAATATTTATTTTAGAAAGGTGTGTAGCACAATATCTGAACTTATAATTGCATACTGTGATTACGAAGCATCATTTGGTACAAAAAAAAATCATTACTTCAAACCTTTTTCGTAAACAAGGTTCCTCAATTCTGAATGTTTGGTTGTTTGGTTTTTTGGAGAAAGAAAAAAAAACCCAGTACATTCAGTAAATATGTTGCTGTCATCTAGCAACCCAAGCCAGGCTTCCCTCCTCAGAAGTTTTTTATGTTATGCTACAAAATTGTACTTCTCTACACTTTGTGCCATATCACTCATTTGACAATAAGATTCCTATCTGTTTTTCCCTGAAAGGAAAAGCTCCTCTTGCAGGCCAAGTTTTTTAAAAGGTACAGACTTGTGTGTGTATGTGTAAACATATATACCAAGAAATGTCTTATGTTCTGTGATCATTCCTGAAAACTACAACACAATTCACAAAGCAGCAGAAAACTAAAGTTGTTCTGTTTGAAGGACTTCAACACACACGTTAACCGGTGACCTACAAGCTCAGCCACGGAGATGCAGATTTTTTTCCATCACCTTGTAGTCATTTATAATTACTATTAAAAATCATCAACAACATACATCTAGTTTTATAACAGATTGAACACTCCATAACATGTATTTAGACCTTTAATTAATTGAGGTGGGAGACAAGTGAAAGTTCACCAGATACTACTGGAAAACAATAACAACCACCCCTCCAACTCTGCAAGAAAAGCAACTCCTAATGGCAAACCAGAATGTTCTGACCTGCTTTAAGTTCGCTGCTGTTGTTTTCATGACACTAATAGATACACCAGCAACTCTAGTGTTGGTGTGCACTGGTTAAGCTGTTTTGACATAACCCTAGTGAAAATCACAAGAAACAGCCTAGAAGCACTCCATTTTCTCTGTAGCTGGATATGATTCCAGCCCCTTTGAAAGAGAGGCTGCTGCTGCTGGTTCAACATTACGCTAGCACAGATGTGCCTCAGTGCTGTGGTGGGTACCTACTAGAGACAATCTGTCCAGGAAGAAGCACAGGCCTTCTTCAGATAACAGGAAGAAGCCTTATAGGCACAGATCCTAATACTCAAAGAATCCACTTTATCCACTCTGGTATCTTCTGAAAATTAGAAGCAATCCAAGAGATTGCTGCATTGACAAATTCTTGATACAGGTGATGAACAAGCCAATAAGGGAAGCTGATCTGCTGGACCTGATCCCTACAAAGAAGAAAGAACTGGTCAAGACTGAAGTTCCAGAGCAGTTCTCCTTGCAGTTATCATGAGAAGAAACTCAAGATCCCAAGGCAAAAGGGCAAAGCAAAACTCAAGATCACAATTGTAGATGTCATCAGAAAAGATTTTGCTCCATTCAGGCACCTGCTTGGACAAATCCCATGGCAGATGACCCTGGAAGAAAGAGGGGCACCTGGGGAATTTTCAAGGGATCATCTCCTCCTAGCTCAGGATTTGGCCACCCTGACCAACAAAAAAGTCATGCAAAGGCAGCTAAAGGCCTGCAGGAATGAACAAGAAGCATCTGAAAAACCTCAGACATGCAAGAGAAGTGTATCTAGATGGAGAAAACAGAAGTGTCCAGGAGCCACATGAAGACTATTAAGCATGTAGTGGTGGTGTCAGGAAAACCAAAGCCCACGTGCAATTCCATCTGGTGACAGAGATAGAGACTAACAAGGAGTGCTATAGTTCTAGGAGCAGCAAAAGGAATACCTTCAGTCATGCTGCTGAGCAGGGAAGGGGATATGGTGACAAAAGATAGAAGGAAGCTGAAGTACTCAGTACTTTCTCTGCCTTGGCCTTTATTGGTAATTCTGAGCCTTTAGGACTCCCAAGTCCCTGAAAAAAGGTGGGAAAGAAAGATTTGGCTTTAGTGGAGGAGGGGCAGGTTAGGGGGCATTTAAAGAAACACAGCATACCCTGCAAAAAGAATGTGGGGCTCAGTAAGATACATCCATTAATGCTGAGGGAACTGACCAATATAGTTGTGTGGTTACCCTCAGTACTCTGAAGACACATGGCAATTGGAAAAGCTTCTTGAGAGGTATGAGAAAGAACGTAGTTCTTTTCCTCAAGGAGGAAGATCCAGTAAATTGCAAGCCAGTCAGCCTCACCTCAGTACCCAAAAGGGTGATAAATCAAATCTCTCTACAAAGAATTCACAAGCATATGAATGGCAAGAAAATTATTTGCCGTAGTCACCAGAGATTTGCCAAGAGGAAAACTGTGCTAAAACAACCTGACAACCTTCACCATTTTGAAGAATGAAGATGCAGGCTTCAAGTAAGACCTTTGACACTGTCTCCTACATCATCTCAGACAAACAGATGAAGAACTGGTTGAATCAGATAAGTGAACAGTGAGACAGATCAAAAACTGAACTATGAGACCCAGAGGGTTGTGATCAGCACAAAGTTCTGTTGGAATCAGTCACTGGCATACTCCAGGGATCAAGACTGGGTCCTGGATTATTTAACACCTTCATTAATGATTTGGATGATTGAGCAGAGTACACACCTTACAAGTCTGTGGATGTTACAAAATGCACTAACAGCTGGTAACACCAGACAGTTGCACTGCATCCAGAGGGACTTTTGCTGACTGAAGAAATGGGCCAACAGTATTATCCTGAAGTTTGGCAAAGGAACATGCAAGGTTCTGTACCTCAAGAAAAATAACTCTATGCACTGCTACAGGCTGGTTGCCACACAGCTGGAATTCATCTTTGCAGAGAAGGACCTGGGCTTCCTGGTGGACAAGTTGAATTGAGCCAGCTGGCAAACAAAGTTGATGGCACTCAGGGCTGTATTAGAAAAGGTGTTGCCAGCAGGTTTAGTGAGTGATCCTTCTCTTCCACTCAGCACTGCTGAGACATCTGGAGTGATGCCCTGTTCTGGGCTCACACTGTTCAAAAAAAAGACATGAACATACTGGAGCAAGTGAAGGTGACCTGGGCTAAAAAAAAAAAAAAACAAACAAAAAACCAACAGAGGAGCAGATCTGACCTACAAAAAAGATTCTGAGAAAGCTAGAATTGTACCCCCTGAAGAAGACAGTGCAGGAGACAAGGAAAGAATGGAGAATGTGTCTTATTCACATATATATACCCAAAGAGAGAAAATAAAAATGACAGGACAAGACTCTTTGCAATGGGATCTCCAGTGAAGTGACAGGAGGCAGTGAGCACAAATCAAAACACATGAAATTTTAAACATGAATGCTTTCTTTTCCTCTTAAGTTGATCAAACACTAGAATTGGGTCCCAGAGAGCTTGTAGAGTCCATTCAAGGCATAACTAGATGCAGTGCCAAGCACTTTCCCACCACTGTCACTGCTTTCAGCAAGGCAGGGAAGATTGGACTAGATTATCTCCAGAGACACCTTCCAACATCTGTTTTCTATGTTGTCATTAACATTTATTGCCTTGATAACAGTAGCACTACAGCAACAGATATAAAATTTCCACTGACATGCAGGTTTCATGTTTTCTTCATGGTGATCATTCAATGCAGTTTTAATTCAGTCCCTAAAAAGTATCACAAAAGCTGTTACTGCCATTAGTTATAGAAATTTGATCTTTCATTGATGATCCCACAAATTAATATCCTCACTATAAGCAGTGGCAGAGCCTGCAACATGTGCTTGCCATGAGCTACACACAGAGCATCCACCTTTGCTCCCTCCAGTTTTATAGCTCACATTTTCACCAGTGCACACAGTATCAGCAGAACTCACTTTGGAAACTGCACAGGAGTTAAGAGTAAGCCTAGGTATTGCCATTCTCAGTTTTGCTGCACAGTTCTGTTTCTGTATCAGCATTTCCACTGCATAGCTGCTCTACTTTCCCCAAGAGCCCCATGCAATGTATGAACTAGAGCATACAAATTCCCTTGAAAGGGCAAAACAGCTCCACGTAACATTACAAGATAGCTTCTGGATGCTGTAATTTCAAAGGACTGTGAGCTTTTTTGCACATATACTCATTATTTTAGAAAAATGTGACAAAAAATTTTGCTGCCAGCTGCACCTTCAAGGAAGTTTAGTTAGTTTGAGCTAGACCAGATCACAAGACCCATCACCCTTAAGTATGTTGGGGCCTCTAACCAACACAGGTGGTCTTATCCTTCTTTATCAAGAAAAGGCCATTTTGTCAAAAAGAACCTCTTAAGGGAAAACTGCATCCCACAAGTCTAAGCAACAACTGCTGCAGGAGTATAAAATCCTCTTAAGGAAATTTCCATCCACTAATCTGCTTGCTTTTGTGACAGGACAAACAGGGGTGCTGTGGGATGCTCCTCATTCTAAGAAAAAGCCCTGATGGCAACTCTCAGTAATCTGGGTGATGATTCTAGAGCAGAGCTGACAATGCTCTAAGGCCAAGATGTCTCAGGAGCACTTGTTCTATCCAAGAATTCCATTTATTTATGCCCCCAAGATGTTTTAAAAAAATGTACATCTACAGGAAAATCAGACCTCAGAAAACAATAAGAAGTGCAGTTTTTATAATGCATTTTACCACCATCTCATTTGTCCACACTATACACAGCATGGGAGAAACAGCAGGAGGCAAACATAGCCTAAGGCAGGCTGTTTACAAAAATATCCTTTAAGCAGGTATGAACAACTGCATTACATGATTTAAATTCACTCCTTAAGCCACTCTTCCATGTCTCTCAACAAAAAAAATATTTCTATGGAGTTGGGCACAGTACAGCTATCTGTCACCTGAAGAGCATACTGTACTTTCTTACAATATCACTACAGCAGGATGCAAGTTACATGGAAATGGAAAAGGCTTACAAACTAAGCCAGAAAAGGGCTTAAATAACATGGCAGCAGCAGAGAAAGGGAGGAAAAAAAACCAGAAAGAAACACCATCACAGATATTAAATTGCACACTTCAATGTTTACATCAGAAAATGAGAACACAGGATTAAGGTTTCTACACAAGCAGTCATTGTGTGCCATTTTTTTTCTGCCAGATTTCAAACTTAAAAATTATAAGAAGCATCCCTAATGAAAACTAGCTAGGTTTAAATTAATTTGGGAAATGAAGGCTATAATAACAAAAAAGTCCTCCTAAAACCCACAAACCAGAAATATTATCTTCAGCCATATCCTCAAAGAAAGTGATGAGCCAAGCTACTTGCACGTAATTTCTTCCTCAAGCTTTTTAAAGAGTAATTTACTGCTCTTTTTAAGAAATGGTAATGGAAGGGAAAAAATCCATTTGGAAGTTGCACTTATTTCAGAGATCAAAGCTTTCTTCCTCCTTCCTGTCATTAGGGGGTTAAACTGTGCCCTTAACATAGTAAAAATTAATAAAAACAAATCTCTGCACAGAAAACCAGACATCAAAGGCAAGTTTTATATTTCAAGGAGTAAGAGACACCAGGAAGTTGATCTTTAAAAGGTGGCTACTCAGACATGCACCTTTGCAGTCTCCCTTCAGTCCTGAAGGGATTCAGTCTACTTTGTTTTTGGACATCAGCAAATGGCTGATGATCTATCAAACACACCTTGGGTCACTCTACACAAACCAGCAGCACTTGCACAAACCTTGCACTGACACATGGGACCAGTGCCAAGCTTTGCCCTCAGCTCATCATAACAGTGAATGATGATTTGACCTTGCCTGCTTTACATCTTCATATGACTTATTTGGCATTTCAACACTTTGAGGCAAGACTTACCTTTTCCTGTAGGTTTAGATTTGTTTGTTTAATTAGCACAACAGTACAGTCCTACAATAACATAAACAACAGATTAACTTGAAGCAGAGGGTTAGCTCAGTCTTGCTGTGGTGAAGAGCCAGCCAAGGGAACAAGCAGTAATAACTTCAATTTAATAGTCTATGGAATTAACTTATGCACAATTTACAATACACAAACCTTGTTAATATGAAGCTACCCTTTTTAAGGTCATGAAAAAAATCTTCTCTGCAGGAAAACTATATCTCAAGAAGTTGTGCACTCTTTCTTGGAAAAAACGCACAGCCAATATCTGTAAAATAAAGTTCCCTAATCTCTAGCTGAGCACATAATCTTATTCCTCACTTGACCTTGCAATAAGAAACCAAATGTGGGCTTGCTTTATATCTTGACAGCTACAAGCATGTGGAGAATATGTACCAGAGACATTTTGTTTCATGAAGACAGAAGGTGATAGCATAATAATTTGTTAATATTTGTATGATCCATGAATCAGCTGATTTACCTCTTTTACAGGTTCTTCATCCAGGGCAGCATCTTCCACTACAGTCTAGTAAACAGAGAGGAGAAAAGAGAAGAAAAATCCTGTAAATATACGCTACCAAGAAAGACAATTTTACACCAAGATCTAGTCAATTTAGTTTTCGGCAGTTAAGGTGCTTTCAATTTATCCTACTATAGCAGCCTTGTTCAATTTTTCACACTTTGCACATGTAAATGAACCTTTGAATCCATAGGGACCTACTTTCTCCAAGATACATAAACTGCTAAGAGAAGAAACCACAATGAAAGAACTATTAAAATTGCTGAGGAATAGTTGAAGCCAGATTTGTCATAGAATGGATAAAGAACAAAAGAGTATTACTGAAAAAGCTAGAGAAATGGAGCATCATTTCTTGCTGGGAAGAGAGAATATATGTGTACATATAGGAGCAAATTTTCTAAACACTCAGCTTCCATTTAAATGTTGAGCTTACCTAAAATCATTAAGTGATGGACCCTTTGGAAAACAGGTAGAAAGATTACATAGAGCTTGATCACACAACCCTTTCTCAGGAAAAATATTCCCAAGGCTGTAATTCACTATTCTATCCATCCAGCTAAGAGTGGGATCAATAGCTTTTCCTACTCTCAAAGAAATTCTAGAACAGCAAATATCCCAATTTTCTTGCTTACTTGTCAAACACAATAATAACCTCCTGAGTCAACAGGTGAAAGCAGCAGTATTCCACTCTAATCTTCCTTTATACAAACATAATATAGAACATGCCCTTGATGCACTCTTCCTTATCAAGTGATTGATTTACTATAAAAGCTGTCTTTAATATCTGCAAGTCATTCACCTGAGTCATGCACAGGCACTCAGAGTCTGTTTTAAAAGGATTTTTGGCATTAAGGATAGGAAGGAAAAAGAGGCCCATATGCATCAAAGAATTAAACTGTCTCCCTCCTTGTCTACTAACTGTGAAAAGCTTCCGTGAAAAAGAACAACTTGCAGACAATCATGAAAACATTTTATCCCACACAGATTCAGAGACCATGACAGTTCTCTTGAATCAGTACAACCACTAGTGTTTAAGCTGCATCCAGCTCATTAAAGAATAAATGCTTCTGCTGCTTGAAAATGTCTTCATGGACAAGAGCCCACAAGAGAAGAAATTAATTTCTATGTGCTTTTACTAGATTTGAGCAAACAGTACTTCAACAATTCTATCTACAGCATGATCTAAAATGGTCTAAAGTTATAGCTTATCTTTATTGTGTTCAGAGACAGCAATAAATAGAGCCAAAAAAGGTGGTTTATCTGTTGTTCCTATCTAAAATGTAGAAGTTTATGCCTGCAATTCTTTAGCCCTCAACTTTTCCTAAGTGAAATCTCAGCAAGTGCTAAAACAGCGTAGCTCAGCTACGCTGTTCTTTCAAGCACGAAATGAAAAAAAAGCGCCACCAAAACCCACAAACACACACATCTGATTAACTATCATTGCAATGGGTCAATTACCCTTGGTAAAGAGATACACACAGCTTTTTCTGAAAGAAAGGTCTAAGTAGTTCTCTACCAGCAAAAAAGGTGACAATACAAAGGTGTTGTCCAAGGCAATGTACCTTGGGCTTTAGTACAGGATTTACCCTGTGATCTAGGGGAGTTTTTCCCAGAAATTGACAACAGAAAATGCAATGACTGATGTGCTTTCTGTCTGGGCCAGAAAGAAAAACATTAGGCACACAAAAAAACCTGATTTTAGAAAAGAGGGAGGGAGAAAAAAAAACAGGCATGTGTATGCACTTTGAATACCAGTCAACAGAAAGGCAGACTTGGGAGGGGAGCACTACTTCTATGATGTTCAGCTGAAAAACTGCTCACCATAAATGTACCTATACAAGTGTTCTCATTATGGAAGTGATTTAACAAGATATCAGCTGACTTCTAAAACAAAATCAGGAATGATACACAGCTTCCCAGCTATAACCTGTTTATTAGCCCTCAGATTCCTTGCATCCTTCAAAGCGGAACAAGTGACATTATTCAGAAGTGAATTACATTATTTCAATCTTTGCAAGCCCCTCACAGCTTGTTTTTAACCTAGGAACTCCAGAACGATCTGTGTTGGCATAGTACATCACATTATCACTTCTGCTGTATTGTTTACACGAACAAACTAGCACCTTGTATGAAACCTTTCCTGCAGTTCAGCAACTCCTTTTGAGTCAAGTGTTTTGTGCTCTCCATAACCTGCCTGGCTCAGTTACACTCCCATCCTTCCCTCTCACCAAAACTCTGTTACAATATTTTAATCAAATAAGGGGATGGGAGGTTAAAAAATAAACACCAACCCAGCCCCCCACCCCACAAATTTCATGCATCTATTTCTACCACCTGTCTGTTACAAATGTGCATCCTGTGCTACAAACAATAGACCTGAAATACTCTGGGGTTTTTGCACTGCCCAACAGCCCCAGAAATACTCAGGAATCTGCCTCGCCCCATTACAGTATAAAAATCATACAATAACCCAAGCTGGAAGGTACCCATAGACTACAGAGCTCAGCTCCTGCACGGGACATCCCCATGTGACTGTCCAAACACTTCCTGAACGTGAATTATGCCTTTCTTGACACAAGATAAACCTTGATTGCAGGCAATGAAAACACTGCAAGACAAATTGTGAGCACACGCAACACAGCGGCCAGCTAATTATCACAGCATCAGGTTTCCAGTATGATCCCGAAAGCAGAGTCTTACGCTAAGAGGTAATGGGCAAATGGGTAATCAGAACCCAAGTGAGGTTCACGGACCTATATGAGCCTCAAATGACAGATCGCATACATCACGTTTCAATGTGAGCCTGAATCCGACTCAGCCCGCTCTGTGGTTTCCATCTGTTGTACAAGCTCTTTCCTTTCCAGCCACCCCAGTCCCCCCGGCGCACGGTTCCGACCCGAGCCCGGTGCCGGGCGGGCGGGACAGAACAGGACGGGACATCGCCGCACTGGCCGGGCTCCGCGCCTGCCGCTCCAAAGCGCTCCGCCTGTGAGGCAACAGGTTCCCGAGCCTCGCCTGGCTCCCCGCCCTCAGCAGCGAGCAGAGCGGGCGAGGGATGCTCGCCACACCCCATTTCGTGAGGTTTGGGGCACCACCGAGGCGCTTCCCCCGGCGGGAAAGGGGGACCGGCAGCACCGCCGCTGCCGCACGCCCCTGCAGCCGCTCACCTCCGTCTCCATGGGCTCCACCTCTATCCCCTTCCATAGCTCCAGCAAGTGGGCGATCGGCATGCTGGGCGATTCCTGCCTGAGCAAGGGATCAAGCAGAAGGAGCGCGCGTCGGCCGCCGGCGAGAGCGGGAGCGAAGGAAGGAAGGAAGGCGTCGGGGGAGACGGGACACGGAGCCGAGTGGGACCGGGACCTTCCACCCACCCGCTCGGCAAAATGGCTCCGCGCTGCCCCCAGGGGAGCCGCAGGCGGGGCGCGGGCGCTCCGCAGGCGCGGGGCGCAGGACAAGGCAGCGGCCGCCGCTCCGCGGCCACCGATAGACCCCCGCCGCCCCGTCCCGTCCCTCTCGGCCGCCGCGACCGCCTTGGCTCGCTTTTAAGCCGGAGGCAAAGTTGCTGCGGAAGATGCTGCGGCGGCGGCGGGCGCTGCTATGGCAACGGCAGCGCGGCCCCCCCGCCGGCCCGGCCCCGCCCGCAGCGCCCGAGGAACCGGCGGGGCCGGGGGCGAGAACGGCGCCGCGGCCGAATTGGAGCTGGAGAGGCAACAGGAAAATTAGTCAGTTTATAGCCACTACGTGGAACGTTGGAATCGTGATAGAGTGTGCAGCTAACAGAAGGATATCTAGGGTTTACAAAGCCCGGTATTATTCCAGCCTTGAAAAGAATTTACTATCTCTGCCTTTACTATTTTATCTCTGTACTACGAAGCCTGTGGTAAAGTCTGTTTATTCACATGCCCTTTCCTTCTTCAGATCTCAAAAGCTATTACAACCTTACTAAGCATAACAACCCACCACATGCCCACCTGCCAGAGACCATGGTTTATGAAGATACTGATTTCAATTCTCCTGAAATTTAGGACAAAACATGCATTTTAACTTATTTGGGCACCTTCATCAGGGACCAAAAGGTTTTAGTGTTAAATAAATCACTGCTCTTCAAAGAGCCATTTTGGAAGGAAGAGTCAATACGAGAGTCCATTTTTCTTCTGTTCCATGCTCAAAATGCCATAGTTTGCTTCCATATAAGCAGTGTTGTATAAATTCAACACAAGTTTTTATTAACAAGAAAAATTCTTTGGCTAGTTTACATAGGAACATTTGAGAAGTGTTCCTCCTCCAGTCCCACATCAGCTTCCCCAACCTCTATTTAACATGAATAAGCTCCCCGTGAGTCCAAATGCTAAACACGGTTAGGAAAATCAAATTCACTAATCGCAATAAAGAAAAAAACAAATTAGTCCTCAACCAGACCTACAAACAGAGCCATGCCTTCAGATACTGCTGCGAGAACTCAGTCTTTTAATTGTGTTAGAATACAAACACTTTTCTTGACATCTGTGACAACACTTCAGTAACAACTTGTAACACCACTTACGCAGTTTCATCTGTTTACAGATTGAGCAATTAAATATCTAGATTACTGCTTTTACTCACTGCTCACCAAAAAAGTGTAGTGGGAGTGATGTTAACCACAGAACAGACATGTAACTAAGGTCAGAAGCTGCAGTACCCGGCCGTAACACACTCCCTGGCACTTGTTCCTGTCCCTGTTTCTTCCCCAGCAACACGAGAGATGGAGTTCCTACCTTTAACGTGACATACAGGCACTCCCAAACAGCCTCATAGTGCCAATGACTGTGAGGTCAAAGCCAGGACCAAACAATAAATTCAGAGCACAAACCATACTTGTTTCACAAAATCCAGGGACCTTTATCAACCAGGCATATTACCCCTAGAAGATTGTACATGATTATATCACATTCCATCTTGATATTTAAAAAACAATTTAACTCCAATCTACAGGACTGTATTTTAACCTTTGAGATATAATTCTTGGATGCTACAAACTGAGAGCAAGAGCAAAGTGTCTGTGACCATAGGGAACTGGGGAAGTCCACATAATCCCAGGGGAGGCAAATCCAAGGTTTGGGGTCATTGCGCTATAGTCAAGTAAAAAGCATGTGCATGCAGATCTAATGTTTTTACAACTTGTCCATGAACTTCACTTAATTCTTGAGACATATGGTTACATGCTTCCTTAAGTATTAATCTGTTATCAAATTGGGGCATCAAAACTCACAAGTTTATTTCCAGACCAGTTGTCAGTCTAAACATGCATAAAATCATAGCAGGGAAAAACAAGTGATAAGAACTTATTATTGCTTTGACATATATACTTCTGATATAAGCAAGATGTGTACCACGCAGTAGACTGCCTATACTCTTTCAGCACCAAGTTGACTTTGACCCAAATTATATATTCAAAAATAATTGGATTAGCCAATGCACGCATTCCATACTCCATTTCTTATCCCTACCTAAAAAAGTGCAGAAATTTTTAACCTCAGCTCAAATGAAAATATAGGTTTGGGTAATTTTCCCCCACCCTTTATTTTGCAGCATCACAAAACCAGGAGTAGTCCCCTTCCAAAAATACCTCATTAGGAGCAGAATAAAGAAATAGAAGGGAAGAGGGATGGAACATAAAGGCAAAAAAAACCACACAAAAGAGCAGACAAATTCAAAGAAATTAGTCTCTGAGGACACACAAGAAATCTGGTCAGAGCAAGAAGTAGTTAGAGATTTTTTTTTTCCTAAGAAAAAATGCTAGTTAACCACACTGACAATTTAGTAGAAGTAATATTTGCAGATATGCTAGCTAGGCTGAGAATTGCAAGAAGATTAGGTCAACTTGCATCAAGAGAATAAAAGCATTTTTATCTCCTATGTAAGGAAGCACTGGACTACTTGCATGGTGATTTTTCATCTATTTTTACCTGTCTCCTGAGTAGTAGCTAATGATCGCTGCCAGATGCAGAGCAGGGGATTAGACACCTCAATATCCTGCTGGGTTATGGCAACTCGTACACTAGCAGGAGATACACAAGTACAGAAGAAAGTTTCTTAGGAGCACTGTGTACAAATCACATTAAGATAACTTACATGTCCACTGCTTTGTGGGAAAGGAAAGGACTATTTCCCCATTTGATGCACAAAAGGGAAGAAACACAGAGAAATAATATTCTCTGCCACTAGCTCAACACTTCCAAGTTCATGACTTCAGTGTTCATTTGAATGGAATCACCTCATGCCAAAACACATGCATTCATCTGCATGCAGCTTGAGCTCAAGGCTCACTCAAAGCTTGAGCCAGATAACTTTCTGCCTGTCCAACAACCACTGCTTGATGTGGCAATCAGCAAAAAATCCTCTCTCCTTCAAAGCCATTCCCACCATCCCCTCTGTATTTAAATGCCTCTTCCTGGTTGCCACAGTACAAACATCCCCTACTATTAAGCTGGCTACACTGCCAGACCGGCATCACCTGCCCAGCAGTTTTTTTCCCCCCTTTTCTAAATTTCAGTCAAATATTCACTCAAGTGAAAACTCCTTTCCTGCACATAACTTTCTGGGACAAGACTGACCACTTGCCTGTCCGCTTATCTGCGGCATTACACAAGCCAAATTTAAACTTCATTTTCAGTAACTCCCAGGCAAACAAGAGCCACATGGAACATTTCCTTAAACGATGGAATCCTGCAAATGCCATCGTTGAGATGAGATCAGGTCTCTGAAGTGTCAGTAGCATCAGTGAAAGTGGGAAGAAAAAAAATTGCCAAGAGCAAAGCAGTAACATTCTGCTGTCCCTTTCACACGCTGTACTAGAGAGCATATGTAGAGTGCATTACTTGCCTGATGCTGGTTTTGGCTGCTAAAGGACTCCTGAAAGCCTTGAATGCTCAACTACAAGAGACCCAACCACTGATCATCCCCTAAACTCCAAGGAAATCAGACTGCACGATGTATGCTGAAGTTCCCCCAAAGGTTACTTAAGAGAAGAACAAAATGAGAGTAGAGCACTACAGCAACATTTCCTGCAGATTAATCCAGTTTCTTAAGGCACTAAAAAGGAATTTCTTTGGTCCTTTCCACTGGTTCCTGCTATGTACTGTAGCCAAAAAAGGCTGGACCTGAGGCAGAAAGAACTCTGTCATGCTGCACATAAATACATTTCAAGTAAGTAGTCATCTTGTAACCTCTTTATTCTGTTGCATATTTGTACCTATGGAATAAGCACAGGGGAATGATGCTTAAGTGCCCTTTCTGTGAAAAAATTCTTCCTAATGTCCTAAATAGAAAAAAACCAAGGCACATTGACAGAATACTTCAAAATGCCTCACCTGACAGTAAATGGTTGGCATTAACTGGAGGAAATTACTTTAAAAGTCCTGCTGATAGAGACCCTCCAGCTAAAGGATTTGGCATCCCATGATGATGAAAATACTGGTGGCCACACACAGTGGCAGAAGGTGACATACACAGACCATGCACAAGCAGAATCTCAACAGCAAAAGGAGAGCCCCGAGCACACCCCAGTGATGGTGTTAGATCCACACAGACCACTGTCATTCTGCATATCCATCATGGTGATATATCCATCAGCTGCTCCTCTAGTTTAACATAAAACACAGCCCTATGGCAGGGAAGTACAAAGCATGGTCTTTGAGGCTCCTATGGGACTCTCATTACACCATCCCAAATGTGAAACAAACATGCTGGGCATGACTAGTTTTCCTATAATCTGTATAGTCAAGTTTTTGTTATACAGATGAAATCTGTGGCAAATGAGTAAGTGTTAAATGCTAGAAGTAATCAGTAAAAGTAGGGCAGGTTTTAAACAGGATCTATGCATCATCTATTCTTTGATGGAGGGAAGTCTAAGTAGCCCATACTTTTTTTGGCTTTATACTAAAGTTACCAAACGCTACTCCTTCTGGCTGAACGTAAATAAAATCCCTCACACTACTTTTTCTCCATGAGAGCAGGTGTTGAAATGCTTTAAGCTCATTCCTAAACAAGACGAGCACATTTCTCCTCAGCTTATTTGTTCAGTGTCTCAGCATTAAGTACTTCAAGCTCAGCATTTGGATAGCCTACCATCATTTGTGCAGAACTTGAGAGAAGCACAAAGTAGTGTCTACACACTGCTAATTGTGCCACACACGGGGGAAATAGTGTTTACTACAATAGGAGAGGCATCCCAAGTGCTGCTAAAACAATTGACTGTTTAGTTGTGAAGTACATGCCTGAGAAACACGAGGAAAGAGAGGCAGATAATTCAGTATCAAAGCAGTGTACATCTGCCCCCTGCAAAGCTCATAACTTAACATTTTCCAATTGAAATCATGTCTGCTGAGTCCCCTGAAATAAGAAATGCTCAAAACTGGAGAAAAAGTCAGCTTAGTTCCTAACCCTTGCAATGGTCTGGCTTCACCATTTGTATTTAATGAGAAGGTCTAGACTGAACATTAAAATCAATATACTTAGAGAGCAACAAGAGTAATTAGACTCCGTCAGTTTAAAGGGGGCAACAGACAGCTATTACAAGCCAGCCTGGTGCCTCTGCCAAGCAGGGATGAGGGCTATTAGGAGCTGTAGAAAAACACTTTTCACATTTGTTAGTTAAGCAGCATTAAGGCTACAGCTACTTAGCACATCCTAAATTAATCAGTTCTTAATGTTACTGAATAGTTAAATACTGGAAGAATTAACTTGGAAAACAGAAAACCTAGTCCAGATATCTGCAGCAGACCAGCCTCCTTCAGTACAGACGTGGCTTCACTGATGTCCCCAGTAGGGATAACTGGCTAGAACAGCAGAGACCCCACTCGGTTCCTGCACTGACCCATCAGTTTAGTTGAGGTATAATAGTGGGTCTGGCTTCAATAACCTGTGTGCCATCACCTTGAGGCTGGTGAGCCAGTGCAGAATACTGCAAGCAGCACCAAGTGGCATCACATGGCATCAGCCAAGCGCCACAATCCACTTGAGTGCCACCTACACTGAAACCAGGTTTTTCCACAAGCCATTGGGTACCTGCATCATGTTTGCACTGCAAGCCTGCACAGCTAGAAAGGCTGAGCTGATTTACTGAAAGGCTGAGCTGATTTACTGACAATTTGCCCAAAATCCAAAGCCTGTTAATCTCCTTATCATGCAAGGCATTAACCACTCTTGGAGCTGAGCTGCTAAACACAGGGTAGCCTTACCTACTACATCCTGTACCTAATAAAAAAAAAAAAGAAAGGACTCCTGTGGCAAAGATGCTGACCCTCAGAAACATTTACTCAAGTAATATCCTACACAGCAATTCCCTGTGCAAACTTCTGGGATATTCTTCATTAAAGCTGTAATTCCCCATTACACACTGGTAAATACCACTTAAAGATGTTCAACAAAGATAAGCCATAGCAAAAGCTTTCCTGCTACACAAGATCACACTAAGTTTTGTGACTTCATGTTTTCATCTTACAAGAACAGGAGAGACTGTTTTCCCTAAAATACACTGTATATAGCTCTTCAAGGAGCAGCTCACAACACCCTAGAGCAGAGATTTCCAAGGACACATTGCCATCTCTGCCAGTTCCTACTGCAGCAGCAGTACCTTGGCTGAACAAAGAGGCTTCCACTCACCTGCTGCACACAGCCACTTCTGCCAGAGGCTGGAGAGCTGAACACAAACAGCTCCAGTCAGGCTGGATCAAGGCTGCTCAGCAGCTGCAGCACAGCTTGAACACTTACCACAGCCAAAAGGAGGGGATGGGAAAGGAAAAGGACAGTCACGTTGCCCTCAACTCAGGGCCAGGAAAACTGATTTGGAGGCAATAAAGCAATTCTGGATGACGGGGGAGAATGTTCAACACTTCATTTACTCTACCTGCCACACTCGCTGCATCCAGAGGTAATACCACCCCAGTGTGTGGAAGCTCAGACAGCTACTGAAGCTGAGCTGGGTAGTGCCACCAATCTCTTGGTCCTGGTGCAGTGGAAGCCATGGGAGAGAAGCTCAAGGCAAGAACAAAAATGAAGACATTGTGCCTGGTCACTCTGACAAGAGAAGATGGAACAAGGACATGGCTAGCACAAAAGAATGTAACGAGGACTTGATAACCAAAAAGATTGTGTTACTGAGGGAACAGGGCAAAGGGGTCCCAGTAGAAAATTTTGTGTGGAAGTTCAAGAGCTAGTGACTGGTGACTAGTGTAATAAATTGGCTTTACTTGC
The DNA here is from genome assembly GCA_013397155.1 of Irena cyanogastra. NCBI lineage: Eukaryota > Metazoa > Chordata > Aves > Passeriformes > Irenidae > Irena > Irena cyanogastra. The sequence continues at coordinate 5,649 of VWZV01001841.1, read as the reverse complement.
ATAGCATGGTCTGTGTCGCTCAATCCCCGCACCAATGTACCCTTCTTCCCTCCCCAAAAAACCAAGGAAAACCTCTTCCCTGTCACCTCAATGCCATAGGAGTGGGCACACAGCAAAAAGAGGGCAGCTGCAACCTAGTCTCTCCAACTGCTTGAACACTTCTTCACTAAAAGGAGCAAGAACAGCTTTGATACCTCATTTGGACCACGCAGAAGCGGCAGAAACACTAACAGAAAGAGGTAACAGGGCTGCACTGCTACTAGAATATCACTAGGGTGGGTGGATGGGTCTGCAATGAACAGGGTGAGAGCACCTGTCCTACTCCAGCCCACAAAGGGGGAATTGTCCTCAAGAAACAAATTTAGGTCTTCTTTACCTTTCATTGACAAAACAGACTGCTTTTCAGGTCACTGTATGTCAGTAGTTATATTTAGAAGTCCAAGAAAATTGTCAACTTAAGTACATAATGAAATTATTGTTTTAGATCTAGAACAGCATTCTGGTAATAGAATGCTCAGGCACTAGTTTTTTCATATAAATTTTCTAAATTAAAAAATTTAGAACTAAAAAGCTTACTTCCATAATTTTCTTTCTGTAACAGATAAGGAAACATTGTGATTGCAGAGACATTAAGACTGCCTAAAAATACAGAGAGAGGACTTCAAGCAATATTTCAAGCATAATTCAGTGAGAATAAAGTTCATGTGATTTAAGACTACACATGGTAGAAAGTCTCAGAGTAAGCTACCCAATAGCTGTGACGCAGAGACTTCAGGTGACTGAGGACAAAGCTACTAGTTCATTTGCAGGCAGACTTTCAGTGTAGATCCTGCTAAAGATCTGCTTAAACACACAGAATAACTGAATTATAGCCTTCCTAAAAGAAGATCTATTTTGCATTCAATGTCAGGGAAAAAAAGCTAAGTGTCAAGAAAATGGAATTTATTACTTTCAGTATGTCTACTCAGACAAAAGACTCTCATCAAACCTGTACATAGACATGAGATTTTCAGCAACTGCAAAGGTATTTAAAGAAGTAATGGAAAAACAAAACATATCCATTAATAAGATTCACACAGAGCCTGAGGAAGCCTCAGCCTTGAACAGAGGAAAGGATCAGAATACTTACAATTAATTTTGAAAGCCTGTGCATGCTGCTAGTTTTTCACTCATGGTCTCACACGCTAAGAACAGGAGTGAATGCAGCACCAACTGAAGCTGACGTACTTCAGCTTCATAAATTCTTCTCTAAGGGATCTAACCTACAGTCTGGAAACTAATAAAGTCTATTCAACATAAACAGCACCAATCTTCCATTATTACAGGAGCTTTGCAACATTGAGTGTCTTTAGTATCAAAGGGAACTATTACCACTCAAACAGAACATTCAAATCAATAAAGAGCTCAGAAAGCATACACACAAATTAAATTAGAAATCAAGAATTTCTAACCCAAAACCAAATAGTCAGTATTTCTTCCCCTTCAATCAGTTCACATTTGTCTTTTTAAAGATGACTTTAGCTTGAAGTTGCAATGGGCTCTGCAGTTGCTTTATCTCCAATTCTGGTAAAAAACAAATCATACCCCTGATTTAATTTCTCCAGTGTTTTGCATTTTAAGCAGACAGAAGTAAGAGTTTTTTAGTTTGCTATTTTAAGCATGTGACATGCTGTATTTTCATTACTTTTTCCAAATGAATACCACAGTAGCTGCTTATTTTTATAGACAAGTATGAGATAACTGAGATTCAGACTTGAATATCTGAACTCAAGAAATGAAATATATTATGGGTGATGATTAAAGGTTTTCTGGTTGTAGCCCAGCCAGCATCTATCAACTGTGCAATTCCAGAAAGAATTCTCCCTCATCGTGGCAGTTGCCATTAGCGAGGGCAGAGGGGAGAGCTAGGGACAGAAAGCAATAGACCAGAGCTAAAACCCTCTAATGCTGTGAGACTGAACAGAGAGCCAGGCGACATGGCACAGCCATATACCACCCCCACAACACTCACATTTCGTATCTCTTTTAGGAAGACTTTTAAAAGGCCAAAAAAAGCAGCTTGATGGGCAAGTTAAAATCAAGCCACACAAGGGACCAAGCCATTTAACACTTCCAGTGCCCACTAGCAGACAGACACCAGCTGTAATATAGCAACTCTTTCCAAAATAGACATTAGAGGTCAAGCCAGAGCTTTCCACAGCAATATCACTGAGATAAGTTACATGTACAAACCAGGATTCCCACCTACTGGTGGGGTAGAAACACACAAGGCTGGGACAGGGTGTCCACAGGTGAGTCTGTTATGCCACACAGCCAGGCTCCCACCACACAAGGCACAGCAGGAAGGCCCAGACAGAAACCAGCCTGCCTATACACTTCCATACTAGTTACCACTTTTCGAGATGAGTAAGTCAGGAAGGTATGTGCTAGCAGCCTGTCTCTAGGTGCCCTTCTTCCCCCTCCTGAGAAGCAGTAAGGAAATGTAAGGTGCTACTCAAAGCCACTTTCTCACCTTCACAGGTCAAGGTGCAGCAGTACCATAGTCCCAGGAGCCCAGAGGGCTGGTTTGCCTCCATTTTCACCATCCAGGCAATACTGCTTCCCCGGAGTACAGCAATACCAGCACAGACTGCAGAAGACACAGCAGCCACAAAAGCAGAGAAGTCTTCTGCACACCCACCCTGCATTAATTTAAAGCCCCTCCTTCATGTAACAAGGACCACCTGGGTGAGGGCCACCTGCAGGAGAGCCACCTGTTCCTAGGCTCCAGAGGGAAACAAGAGTGCTCCTGGTGTTAGTGCTGGGAGCATTTTCCAGGAATGGCTTTCTGGCAAGGGAACAGTTGCTGCTCTTGACCTCTTGTTGTGGGTCAGACACACATCCTGCCCTGAGCAAGGGCAGAGGGTGTTTGTAGTGGAGGAAATGCACAGAGCTGTGTGGGCTCACATCTGACCCACGGGGCTGTCAGTCAGATGAGTACTGGATGACTGATATTTTGATTCAGATGCATATTAAATTGTAGTAACTTACTTAACAGTGGGGTTTTTGTTGCTAGCAAGAATGATTGAGAGAAAGAGGGTACAACAGAATAAATCCCAGCTAGTAAAACACCCTGATGTTTTAAGATATGGATTTCCTAGGTCTTCTTTTATCATCCATTTGCTATCTTGCCATCAAGAGAGTTTGAAAAGCTCTGGAACAAGTGTAGTATATTATTTTGCTCCAAAATTAATGTTTTTCTTGTCTGTAAATAAAATTAAGCCTGCAGTAGAATTTTGCATTTCAGTTATATTTGATGTTCCCTTATATGATTTCTATGTTCTGCTTCAAGACCCATTATATGTCCCTAACTTGCTTTTGTATTTCTCAAAAAATTTAATGCCCAATTTATGAAGCAAGGCATGAAAAGCAAAAGCTTGCCAAACTTGGTGTATAAGTACTAATCAATAAAAGCTTATTTGTATTAGGAAAGAAACACAGTTGTTCTGCAAGAATAGCAGAATTTATTATCCTGAGTTACTTTTAAAGCAGCTTCCAAAGAAGATTCAAGGCCTCGCATACAGGTGGCCAAATGAGCCTGACCACCAGCTGGCCAAAGACTTAGTAAGAGACAAAAATCAAACCAGGGTTGCAGCCATTCCACAGCAGTACTCGACCAGAGGGTGCAGAGCAATCGTGACCAGAGGCAAACCAGTCTTAGATTGTGCAAATGAGGAAGAATTCTCCTTGGAAAGAGAATTCTGCATGAGAATTCATGCTGCTAGGTTTCAAAACAAAGTTTCCTTGGCCTCATTAGAGCCTTTCAAATAGACATATGGGCCTCTTGGCTGCTGTTATCCACTAGACCTGCAATTTGCTTTTCAAACTTTAGCAGATTTGCATAAAATTGAGGTAGTGGCAGAAAGAATAATGGCAGCACATTCAAGTTTAGCTGGATTGAACAGTCTCTCAAGTCAATTCAAATCTAGAACAGGGTGGTAAAAGTCCCTCACAGCATTTTCATTGATAGTCAATAAGCAATAAAACAAAATGGAAGGGATAATTCCTCCCTCATTTCCCAACTTCACTTAACATATCCATACTCATGTTCATTCTCTCAGAGGTCTAGTATTTCCCCACCCTCTAGCTTCCTTATGCCTATCTGGGTCTTCAGAGTTCAATTAACTCCTACACAGAATGATTGCCTTCAGCTGATTTTCAGAGAATGAAGTTGGAAATTAACCCTGAATGTTCATCTGTTCAGCTAACCTGGACCATCCCAGGAGTGCCACTGGTAACAGCTTTTAGGACTTTTATAATGCTGACAAAAGTCCTGTGCACCTCCTCACAGGAACTCCATATTCAACCAACTCTTCTCCACAGGGAATACCCCCTTGCCTTCTCCNCTGGGTGTGGGGCCCCTCTGGGGAGAAGCCTAAAATGCTGTGTCATCCCACTGCTACATCTCCCCCTTGTTTTGTTTACAATGAAGAGGAATGGGTTTGGGGGGCAGAATGCCTGCCAAACCATGGTTGGTAAATTGGTTCTTCCTCTTCAGGAGGGGAAGATGAGCTTGAAACTAACTCGAAAACCATGTGCTTAGTCAGCCCAAACACAATGCTAACAAATGCAACAACAATAACTAGAACAAACAGTACTAAAACACAGTTTTCAGAATAGATCGCAACCAGCCCGAGAGTCCTAGTCCTTGAACAATCCACTTGGCCAGTTGTCTGTTTCTCTCTTGATGTCATTCACCATGGCCCACTAGGCAAGTTGACAGGGGATCAGAGGCTGTAGATGTGACCCTGTCCAAGGGCTTTGGCCAAGGTGGTCCATACGTTTGCTTTCAGCTGAGGGACTATCCAGGAGGTTGCTGGTGGAACGATCACAAGTAGGATGAGGAGCAGACTCAGTCTCATGGTGTCTCAAGACTGCACACGAACAGTGGGATCTAAATTGGTAAAGGAAACTCAAAAAAAGTATTATTACAAACAGTTCCAGATGGGAGGTGCAAATGGAGTTTCTTCCAGGGAAACTGCATGGCATTTCCTCCTGCAGGCAGCATTAGTGACTTGGGGCATTTCTGCAGACTTCCCTGAGACCTTGGGGACGTAGGGCTTTACCCATTTGGCTGGAACCCACTTCAAACCAGAGGGGGTGGATACGCAGGCATATCCACGTCCCCACATCACCAATTTGTATGGTCCTACTGTCTTCCAAGTCTCATGGTCCTTTACTAAAACTGGAGATCTTTCTTTCACTGACATGTGACTGCTCCCCCCAAAGTGGCGTGCAATGGGCAGATTCAGGCTGTCAAAAGAACAGTTCAGAAAACTGATTGTAAACAGTGCCCTGAACAACCCGATGTGGGGAGGTTCCACTTTCAGGACCTGATGTTGCTGGTCTAACACAAACAGATGTAGATTTGCCAATTGTCCATTTGGCCCCCTGATTTGGACAACACTCTTGGATTGTCTCGCCAATTGCATGCCCCCTATACCTCAAACGTGACCAGCCACCTTTTGCAAAGGCCAATGTGCTGGCCAATCCCGTGCTGGGATTACTGTGCAGTCTGCACCCGTGTCTATGAGCATCTCAATGCGTTTTGACTCTCCACTGCCCCTGGCATTACACACAATTTTCAGTTTGTCCTTCCCAATAGCTTGG